>PVJI01006610.1:42306-84981 GCA_004026765.1 Micronycteris hirsuta | reverse complement strand
CCCTCCCCTCTGGTTACTGCCAGATTGTTCTAAACTTCAATGTCTCTGGTTAAATTTTGTTTCTCTGGTTATATTTTGCTTGCTTACCTCACAAGTGTCTTGGCTGTGACTGATCTGAATTCCCCGGTAGCTGATCTGGCCTTGGTGCCTTCTCTCATGAGTCCTTATATAAAACTCCTTAACATTTCATATAGTAAAGGCTGCGTGATGATGTACTCCTTGAACTTGACCTTATCTGAGAAGCACTTTATCTGCCCTTCCATTCTAAATGAAAGTTTTGCTGGCTAGATTATTCTTGGTTGTAGGCCCTTGCTTTTCATGATTTGAAATATTTCTCTCCAGCCCCTTCTTGCTTGGAAGGTCTCCTTTGATAAATCTGCTGACAGTCTTATGGGAATTCCTTTGTAGGTAACTGTCTCCTTTTCTCTTGCTGCTTGCAAGATTTTCTCCTTATTCTTAATCTTGGGTAATGTAATTATGATGTGCCTTGGTGTGTTCCTCTTTGGTTTCCACTTCTTTGGGGTTCTCTGAGCTTCTTGGATTTCCAGGAACCCTATTTCCTTTGCCAGATTTGGGAAGTTCTCGTTCATTATCTGTTCAAAAATACGTTCAATTCCTTGGTGAACTTCTTGTCCTTCTGGCAGCCCTATGATCTGGATGTTGGGTCGTTTACAAATGTCTCTGAGGTTCCTGAGTCCCTCCTCATTTTTTTGAATTCTTGTTTCTTCCTTCTGGTCTACACTATTGGTTTAAGTCCCAGCTTCCTTTTTTTCTCTATTGGTTCCCTGTAGGTCATCCCTCATTATCTTTATCGTATTCTTCATTTGTTCATTTATTTGTGTCCACCTTTCTTCCAGTTTTGTAAGCATTCTAATTACCAGTGTTTTAAACTGAGCATCTGAAAGGTTGACTATGTCATCATCTGTTGTGATTTGTTCTGATCTTTCATTTTGGCCATTTTCATTCTTTTTATCTCAGCGCAACTGTCGGATTCTTAGGTGTTTGCCGGTGCCCGGTAACCTGGGTTGCTTTTTTTGTGATGTTTCCTCTGGGGGCGGGGCATGGGAGGGAGCAATGGCGACTGCCGCTGGCTCCCGATCCCCCTCCACTCCCTAGTTCCTTACTGCCTCCTCCGCCAGTCTCGGCCTTGCTGGTTCCCACTGGCCTCTCTGGTTACACCGCTGGCCTGCGGGGTTCCCCCGTTGCTCAGGATCGTGTTTTGTTTAGGCGCTCGCGGCATGAGTCCCTCCGGGCAAACTGCCTCTCACTCTGCTCCTCCGCTTGGTTCTGCCCCACCTACTGGCCTGGATGTCTGTCCTCTCCAACTTCCTGGGTGTCGGACTTCCCTTTAGTTTGTTTCTGTCCATTCTGGTTGTTTATTTTTCGCTATTGAGTTCGTTGTTTAACCTCTCTGGTTGTGAGCGGTGACCCAGTACAGCCACCTACGCCGCCATCTTGGCGGGAGTCCTGAAAAATTCAGTCTGGATGAATGTGTCTTCTTTAGTTCCTTGGTTGTCAGACTTCTACTCAGTTCGATTTTCTGTCAGATCTGGCTGTTTTTGTTTATTTAAATTGCTGTTTTTCCTCTTTTGGTTGTGCAAGGAGTCACAGTGTGTCTACCTGTGCCTCCATCTTGCCGGAAGTCCCGAGTTTTATAAGTTCTTGATAAATTGTGGATATTTACCTCTTATCAGGTGCATCAGGGAATATGTTGTCCCAGTCTGCGGGGTTGTCTCTATATTTTGTTGATGGTTTCCTTTGCTGTGCAAATACTTTTTAGTTTGAGGTAGTCCCATTTTTTTTTTCTTTTGTTTCCCTTGACTTAGGAGATATATCAGGTATAATACTGACATGAGCAATGTCTGAGATTTTACTGCCTAGAGGCTGGGAGCTTCTTGTTAACAAGTGTCACTATTGGCAAGAATCTGAAGATAATTATATAGAAGTGTAGTCTCATGATCTCACTCATGAATAGAACAGACATAAATGTGAATCAGAACATTTTTTTTATTTTTTAAGACTTTATTTATTTATTTTACTTCCAAATCACAGGAATAGCCACAACATCTTGAGAAGTCTATGGAGGGACTTTATACATTACATATGTCTTCAATTGCTTACTTCAGCCATTGTGATTTCTATTGTAAAATATTTGTATCTTTCATATACATTATTGTATGCTGAAAGCCTGTTATGAATTGTAAGTTTTCTAACTTAGCTCATTTCACACATTGCTTATCTCACATAAATGACATTAGACTGTTTCGCACCTCAAACCAATAAGATGTGTTACTTTGAAAACAATTTTTAGATTCTGACTCTTTATTCATTCCATTCATTGTTCTCAACCCCAGGTATGTGACTTGCCATGCAAATGTTCCCATGGCAATGTTACTCAGGCTGCACTGGAAAACTTTTTTTGTAGGTAACTGTTTCTCTTGTACTGTTCTGTCTCTAATTTATGTTTTCCTTCTTTCTTTCCCTCTGTTTCTCGAACCACCTGACTCTGCTTGCAAAAATGTATGCAAATGTATGGAAGGCTGGAAGATGTCAGGAGATGAGTTTAGGGTGGGGTATTGTTGAGTTATATTCCTTTATATCTTTTCTTCCTCATTTCCAGTGAGAACTATTTTCCTGTAAGCTGTCATTTCTTGTTTTTCCTCATATTGCTCTCATCTCAATCAAACATGTCTGCTTTATATAGTCATATTTATTTTTGAAATTAAATGTACCACAGCATAACTTCTTGCTGGGTTTCTTGTGGCACAGAGAAATAGTGAGAGGCATGAAGGAAATGGAGGGGGCTGAGATGATCAGTGTGAAAATATGTCAGTTATCTATATTTTCTTTAATGATGCTGGAAGGCAGGCTAGGTGATGTCTACTTACTCTGTCTTGCCAGAAATTCAGGATTGTCTTGCTTTGCAGTGAGAGTTAAGAGGAGGCTAAAGGGATGTGTCCTTGTTTTCAATTTAGGTACAAAGGATCTACAGTGAGTTAAGAAGATGAAACAATATATATATGAGATAATGAAATCATATCAGGAAGCATGGAATTAGACACCAAAATGAATGATGCTGACAGACTGTAATCTGTGGGAACTCTGGAGAGGGTGTGCATTGTATTAACTGGGGTAGTAACAAGGGCTTCCTGGAAAAGAGGAGGTTTTAGCCAGCCTCTAAAGAGAAATAAAACTTTGGAAAGGTAGGGTAAGGGTTGACATTCAAGAGAGAAGGTAGGGCCACCTCAGCAGAAATAGTTAAAGGCTACACAATGTGGTGGCTAACGTATACAAGTAGGCTATAGACTGACAGCACAATACTGGAACTGTATCATGTAGCTTTTGGTAGTGGTGCAACTCATCATTATTATCAGCAATAATGACCACAATTGATTGAATATTTTCTATGTACATAAAACCATGCTAGATATTTTACATAGGTTATTTTCATTTGAACTTTACCAGGGTGATGGACCTGACTTCTTTTCATTTCACAGATGAGGAAAATTAGGATCAGAGATGTGTAGGGAAATATTTCTAAAATTACATAGCCTAGCAGGAAGTCAGTGCTGGAACTTGTCACCCTATACCTGAAGACAGGATGCACCTACTTGGTTTCCTTGAACCTCACATGCTGCCTTAAAGAGATTTCTGCTTTTCAACTCCACCCTCTCCCAGGTAGAGCAGTGCAAGCACATGTAAACACATCAATATGTGGGCACAATAATACATCTGAGCCACTGTTCTTTTTGCAAAGAACAGCCCAGGAGGTCTCTGGGCATACATTGCTATCTTCACCCGCTCATAAAACAAAGTCAGTGCTTGTTAATAAATACTGAGCCGTTTTGCAGTTAATTGGCTGAGTCATTCTTCACTTGGAGTCTGTCTCTCTCTCATTTGATTGTTTCAATACATGACAGGAAAAAAAAAACAAACAAGATATTTTTCTGAACTAGCACAATGAACACAGCTGAGGTCTGGTGACTCTGGAAAACAAATGTTTTGCAATGACACTTAAATTTCTGCTGTGCTTGGCTATCTATAGGTTTAACCTTAAAAATGGCATCTCCCCTTGCTTTTATTTCACTGTTATCATCCACTTACTCCTGGTTTCCATCTTTCTGACCCATTGCTAAGGGTGGCTAGTCCCCTTTCCTCTTCCTTTCCTTCGTCCCTTCCTTTCCTTCCTTCCTTCCTTCCTTCCTTCCTTCAATTCTGGTTTCTGTCTAACTCTTCAAATTCACTTAGCTATACTAGTCCCTTTACAGTCTTTCAACATACAAAATAGTTTCCCTTTTCAGTGTTTAGACATACACTCTTCCTTATACCTAAAGGGACTATATAGTTTGTTATCCAAACTAGATGCTATAATAAGTATATTGGGTCAACAGGTATAAACAGAGACTGTCTTAAAACAGAAAATATGATAATTCTACTTATGCCTCAATCTCTTTTATACCACCAGCTCATTGTATGGTTTTGTCCTTCTCCTCCTTCAGGCTTAGGTGTTATTTCCTCAAAGAGGCCTTTTATTCCTGCTCTTGTAGCCTCTATACTTCCCCCATATGCTATATTCCACCCATTACTCTATAGGACTATGTTCTGTTTATACAGTTCTTACAACTTACGAAAACTTATAATTACAGTTTCTTGATCCACTCATTTGTAGATGGGCACTTAGGTTGTTTCCAGCACTTGGCTATTGTAAATTGTGCTGCTGTGAACATTGGAGTGCATAGGTTCTTTTGAATTGGTGTTTCAGGGCTCTTAGGGTATAATCCCAGTAGTGGAATTGCTGGGTCGAAAGGCAGTTCCATTTTTAGTTTTCTGAGGAAATTCCATACATTTACACAATGGAATTCTACGCATCAGAGAGGAAGAAGGAGCTTATACCCTTTGCAACAGCATGGATGGAGCTGGAGAGCATTATGCTAAGTGAAGTAAGCCAGGCGGTGAGGGACAAATACCATATGATCTCATCTTTAACCAGAACATAATCAACAAAAGCAAAAAGCAAGCAAAACATAACCAGAGACATTGAAATTAAGAACAATCTAACAATAGCCAGGGGGGAGGGGACAATGGGGAGAGGGTTTTCAGGAATCACTATAGAGGACACATGGACAGAACCAAGGGGGAGGCAGGGAAGGGAGGTGGGATTAGAGGGGGAGGGGGAGGGGAGGGGAGGGGAGAGGATGCAGACAACTGTAATTGAACAACAATAAAGTAAAAAAAAACTTATAATTACATATTTATTTGTTTAATTTTAATGTTTTTTCTCAGTAAACTTTAAACTCCAATAAGGCAGGGTCTTTTTTGCTTTATTTATCAATGTATAACCAGTGTGTCCCTAGCACATATCAGTAATAAGAATTAACATTCATTGAGCACTTACTACATGCCTGGCACTGTGCTAAGAACTTACCTGCATTTAACAGATGAAAAGAATCAAGATACAGAGATGTTAAAAAGAACTTACTCTGGGTCACCCCAATAGTAAAATTAATAAACAAGATTCAAATTCAGATAATCTGATTTAATAGGCCATGCTGTTAACCACTATACTATGAAATTTTGCTTGGTAGATGAATATATAAATGATTAGATAGATGGATTAATTCAATACATTTTTACTGAACATTTGTTATATATCAAGCACAATGCGAGTTATGGTATACCAAGGTGAACAAGATTTAATTACTGACCCAGCAGCTCTGTAGGATCCCTGGAATTTCCTGGAGTTGGAAAGGTCAGCTGTGATGGATATGGCTGAAATGAGAAAGACCCAAGAAACAACTGGCTAGCAAGGATATGGCAGAGTGAAAAGAACATGGAATTTGGAATCAGACAGCTTGGCTCTGTTATTGATTAACTGTGTAACTTGTAGCAAATGGAAATAATAAAATCTACCTCACAAAGTTCCCATTAAGAAAAAATGAGTGAAAGTGTACAAAGGATAAGGCACAGAGTGGATAGCCAATATATGATTGTTTCATTTATTCTCATGTATACAAATCATGTAAAGCTTGATTTTTGGCCTTATTTTCTAGAACAAGAGACCACAATTGAATAAGTGACAAATCTGAGACCTTAAACTCCAGAGCTATAACAAATTCATCTGTTAAGATTAATTCAATGTGTTGGGAGATACACCTTTATAACAATGGCCTTGGATGTGAGGGTAGCTTTGTGTTAACAGAAGGCTGCTAACCATGGTTGGGAGGTATATTTGACACATGAAAACACTAAAACCAGAATGTAATTTGACCATGCTATGATTAAAACTTAAGCATTCTGACTCCAAGCCTCAGGTGTTTTCATCAAATCAACAGGTTTGAGTGGCTTCCTTCTTTGAGGCTTTTACTCTCTGAATTCTACCCTTTTGTATCTCAGTTCCCTCATCAGTGAATAGGGGCTAATTGTCCCTGCCATGACAATTTCATAAGATTATGAAGCTCAAAATAAAAAATTAGGAAATTAATTTAAGTATATTTTGTAAATTAGTATCCAAAATGTGTGTTGTTTTTATATAGCTTTCACTGTATCAAAGTAGGCATGAGAAAACCAGAATCAAAGGAGGGGAGGAGACTTGGCCCAATTCACACAACTGGATAGTGGCTGAGCTAAACCATAACTCCTGGGTCTCTGCATACTCCCAAACCACTATGCTGCTGTCCTCTCTACTGCCAACATGTATTCTGAATCCAGTCAACCTCCACTGTACCGTTGTTATCTATGCCAATATTATATGTCACCTAGGTTATCGTAGTAGTTTCATAACTGGTCTTTGTGCTTCCATTCTTGCCCCTTACAATCCATTATCCAAATTTAAGCTTTTTTTACTTTGCTAAAATGTAAATGAAATTATGTCATTCTCTGGCCTAAAATCCTGTAATGACTTCCCATTTAACTTTGAATCAAATTCATTCATTTTGACCCTGCTGTAGTACAGGAGCTCCAAACTCAAACTGGGAAGCTTCTTAAGTGTTCATGATATTCCAAAAAAGCTACCAGGGGGACTAGCAGATATGGGTGTGCTGTTTATTACTCACGGTTCAGGGGAGTGCACTGATGGCAGTGGGTTGGTGGGAGAGAGACTGCACCTCCTTTAGTCTGAGGCTCGTTATAAGGGGTCCCTGACAAAGGAGGCACATGTCTTATGTGTGACTCTAAACTACATTAACTCAGCATGTAAAAAGGTTAAGAAGCAGTCACAGGACAAGAAGCCACCCCCAAAAAGAGATAAGGAGGGAGTTACAGTCCATTCCCCAAACAATACACATTCCTTCTGACCAGCCCTCAGTCACGGGAGGGAGAAGGGCCATGTCCATTGACCCCACACCTGACAATTCTCCATATTCCTCTCATAACACATTCTTTTTCCATCCAGCCACATTTTTTTTTTGGTGTTCAACAAATATATCAAGCTTATTTTTACTTCAGGGCCTTTACACTTCCTATGTTTTTGCCTAAATTGTTCTGCCATATTCACTCATTATCAGTTTTTTCTCATCCCAATTTAATCTGTGATGATACCTTTTCACAGAGAACTTCCTAGACCATCCACCCTATCTAAAATTGCCCTATCTTATTCTCTACTCCCTTACCCTCTTCATCTTCTTCATAGTAATTATAACTGTCTAAAGTTTTATTATTTATAGACTTCCTTTACTGTCTGTTAACCACCATAAGACAATAAGCTCCATTCAAGTAAGAAATTTGCCTGTCTGCATCCTTATATTTTAGCATCATGCCTGGTAAAGAGTAGATGCCCAATTAATATTTGTTGAATGATGACCTCTGTAATTGTGGTGTTCATGCTGTCATGAGATGGTGCTGAGTGTCGACAGAAGGCTTACCATGTTACAGGTCAGCAAGATAAAAATGTCCCAGGATGACTTCGCAGATAATGACTTACTGGTAATCACTTAGAATCATCGGTTTCCACTTGGCACAGTTTGGGAACAGGCAGCTCCAATCAGACTGTCAGTTTTCTGTACCTTCCCTAGAGAATGATGCTTGATGGTTTCCAATGCGACTAGCATAACAAAACAATCCCACAGGTACATCAAATGAAGGCAGTCATGTTGAGCTCTGTGCTTGCAAGCACCTTCTTGTGTTGGAGACTGGGGAATAGGAACCATGTAGTTGGTAGCAGGTGGGAATGGAAAATGAAACTAATCTTGCGATAACACAGATAAAGTTTTAAATTCAGGCTCAACCCATATAGCTGGATGACTCTGGACAAGTGACTTACACTCTCATGGCCACCCCAGTTTCTTCATCTGTAAAATGTAAACTTACTTACTTAAAATGGTTGTTCAGAGCAGTTACTGTGTTGTATATACATACCAGTTACTATTATAGAATCTGACACATATTAAGCATTTAGGAGATGATAATTATCTTTCTGGCCCCTATCTGGATTTTAAAATAATGAGGCTGATCTATAGTGGGGGTGCCAGCTTCTTCCTTCGCTTTGGTTACTCCAGGTCTCTTCATTCACTTATTTAACAAATATTTATTGAATGTCTTGTGCCTGGCATAGTGCCAAGAGAAGGGGACAAACTTTCAACAGTGTACACTAGATCTCTGCTCTCATAGGGCTCCTATTCTAGTGGGATTTTACAAACTATAAATAAATAAATGAATAAATAAATAAAGCACGTGAGTTTAGACAGTACTTTGAGAAAAACAGAGAGGGAATTCTGAAGAGGGAAGTAACAGTTTTGTGTTTGCTTTAAAAATATCCCTAGGCCCTAGCTGCTGTGGTTCAGTGGACTGAGCACTGGTCTGGGAATCCAAAGGGTCGCCAGTTCAATTCCCAGTCAGGGCACATGCCTGTGTTATGGGCCAGGTCCCCAGTTGAAAGTATTCAAGAAACAACTGATCTCTCACACATCGATGTTTGTTCCCCTTTCTTTCTCTCTCCCTCGTCCTCTCTCTAAAAATAAATTAATTAAATCTTAAAAAAAGAAAAGCATGGGTACCACATTTGGACTTATTTTGTTGCTGCTCAAACTTTATATGCATATTAATCACCTCCAGATCTTGTTAAAATTCAGATTCTGACTCAGCAAATTTGTTGTGGGGCCTGAGATTCTGCATTTGTAATAAGACCCCAGGTAATTTGGATCCCACTGCTCCAAGGACCACACTAGGTTGCAAAAGGCTGCTAATCATATGCAATGCTGGTCCCCGAGGTAAAATGAGATTAAGAAGAAGGAATTATTCACTGTATTTGTTTGCCATGGTTAGTCATCTGTCTTTTACTGTCCTTCATTTGGATATCAGGAGCAAAGACTTGAGTTAATTTTATGGAAGAACCATCTTCATGATCAGCATCTCTCACCTCCTAATGATTACTTAGGAAGTAATTTCTGAATTCAAACTTGAAATGTTTATGGCAAGAAGATAAGCAACTGAGAGAGAGGGTGCAAATATTAGATGCTAAGCAATGGTGTGATTGGACAATAACTATACTTTATTATCAAACAGTGTTTCCTGATACATAAAAATATTTGAGTCTTAACATCCGTCCAATGAGGAAAAGCCAGACAGAAATTATTATGTTCATTTTAAAGCTGAAGAAACAGATTCACAGAAGCTCAGTGGCCTGGCTGAGCTTATACAGCAAGCTAGGAGCAGAGAGGGAATCAAAATCCTTGGTTTCCTGACAGCAGAAACTAACGTCTTTTCATTAAACAAAGAAGGATCAGTGGTGTGAGACAGAGAGGGAGTGTTCCAGTATAATTTTTGTGAATGTTGCCTTTTAAAATACAGAAACATAAAAAAAACCAATAACTCGTTTAAATCTTCATTTACCAGCTAAGGGAAGATGATGGGCAGATAGCTGTTTGGTGATCTCTTGTGCAAAGAATATGAATTATCTCTTTAAAGGTACTTGAAATTACATGGTTTGGATGACAGAGGCTTTCTGCCAAGCACACTGCCTTCTCCAGATAGCATAACTGGATGCTTCCTGAATCTATAAGCACATTTTTCAGCCAATTTCCCTCACCTGTCTTGGTGGCCAGTGTCCCACCTGCAATTTTAAGGACCACTGAGACCAACAGTGGTTAGATACCCTAGTATACACAAAAAGACCACTCAACCAATGGAGGAATGTATATCTGTGCTTTATGCCATGCTGATTCCTTCAAACCCCCAGCCCCATCTGCCTCTTAATTTGCCAGACTTAGGGAAAAAGTGATGCAACATTATAGGCAGCTGAGTAGAGGCATGTAGTAGTCTATAGTGAAAATGAATATAGAACCAGAAGGCAAAGCAAAACAAAACAAAATTCTTTATTTTAGTAAATCCTAATTGTTTGAACAAAAGCATGTCATTTTTGAGCCTCACTTTGTCAGTAAAATGAGAATAACTACATACCTGGGAAGGTTGCTATGAAAATTTGAAGCAATGATTAAGAAAGCACTTGGAGCACTGGCTGGTGTGGCTCAGTGGATTGAGTGCCAACCAGTTAACCAAAAGGTTTCCAGTTTTATTCCCAGTCAGGGCACATACCTGAGTTGCGGACCAGGTCCCCAGCAGGGGATGCGCAAGAGGCAACCAAAGATTGATGTACCTCTCCCTCTAATTCTCCCTCCCTTCCCCTCTCTCTAAAAATAAATAAATAAAACCTTTAAACATATTTTTTTAAAAGAAAGCAAAGCCTGCAAAGCAAGGGGCTGCTGGTTCAATTCCCAGTCAGGGCACATGCCTGGGTTGTGGGCCAGGTCCCCAGTGGGGAGTGCATGAGAGGCAACCACACATTGATGTTTCTCTTCTTCTCTTTCTCCCTCCCTTACTCTCTAAAAAATAAATAAATAAAATATTTTTTAAAAAAGAAAAGAAAGTACTTGGAGGATGGTAAGATACTTTACATTGTTAAGGGCCCATTTTTGTGATTATATTTACTCTTTGAAAATAAGTATTATCTCAAACCACTTTTCTCCTTGCTTATTATATTCTATACTAGTATATTCTATATTAATACTCTTTCTGTTTCTTGAACACTCCACACTTGTTTCTCATGGACTTTAAACTTGCTCTTCCCTTGGCCTGGTATACTTCTTCTCAACTCTAATTTTTATGTGGTTGTTTCCTTCTCATTATTTAGGTCTCAACCCTAGTAACACCTTCCCAAGAAAGGACTAGCTTATCCAATCTAAAGAGCTACACACACCCCAGTCTCTTTTTCTGGTTTCTTTTTTTTTAAAGTATACTTTTTAAATTTTTAAAAGATTTTATTTATTTATTTTTTAGAGAGAGAGGAAGGGAGGGTGGGAGAGAGAGACAGAGAGAAACATTGATGTGTGAGAGAAACATCAATCAGTTGCCTCTTGCAAGTCCACAACTGGGGACCTGGCCTGCAATGCAGGCATGTGCGCTGACTGGGATTTGAACTAGCGACCTTTAGCTTCCCAGGCCAGCACCCAATCCACCAAGCCACACCAGCCAGGGCCTCTTTTTCTTTATCACTTCAATCTATTGTATTATCTTCATAGCATTTACTATGATGAGACATATCATAATTAGACTTGTCATGATTATCTTACTTATCTACTTTCTTATCTATTGTCAGTCTTCCCTCACTGGAATTTAAGTTCCATAAAGACAGGGACTTTGTTTCTTTTATTCATTGCTAGGTCTAAGAAACTTCAATTGTGCTGAAACATGTTTAATGGAAAATTTGGCAAATAATGTGGCCCTCACATTCAGGACAAAAGGGAGATAATGTATTTGCCAAGTTCCTGGATCTCACCTTCATTTTTTAATATTTCTGCCCTTCTATCCATCCTCCAAAAAGTGTCTCCTACACAGAAACTTTGTTTCCAGGGATTAATTAGAGAAAAGAATTGGGGGTACTACTTCCAGCTGCTATGATTATTGTTTCAGTTACTATTATGAGTATTATTATTAAATACAAGGTGCCTCTAAGAAACTGCTCTCCAATCTAAGGACACTTTTTAAAAATATATTTTATTGATTATGCTATTACAGAAATTCTCTCCCTTTGCCTTCCTTCACCCGGTACCCCCCATTCCTTCTAGCAACCCCCACTTAGTTCATGCCCATGGGTCATACATATAAATTCTTTGGCTTCTCCATTTCCTATACTTTTCTTAACATCCCACTGTGTATTTTGTACCTACCAATTTGTGCTTCTTATGCCCTGTACCTTTTCCCCCATTCTCCCTTTTTCCCCTCCGAAGTGGTAACCATCCAAATGATTTCCATATCTATGATTCTGTCTCTGTTCTGCTGGTTTGTTTTGTTTGTTTTTTATATTCAATTGTTGATAGTTGTGAATTTATTGCCATTTTATGTTCATAGTTTTGATCTTTTTTCTTAAATAAGTCCCTTGAACATTTCATATAATAATGGCTTGGTGATGATGAACTCCTTTCTGCCCTCTATCTGCCCTTGCATTCTAAATGATAGCTTTGTTGGATAGAATAATGTAGGTTGCAGGTGCTTGTTTACCGTCACTTCTAATACTTCTTGCCAGTGCCTTCTAGCCTGCAAACTTTCTTTTGAGAAATCAGCTGATAGTCTTATGGGAACTCCTTTGTAAGTAACTCTCTGCTTCATTCTCTTGCTGCTTTTTAGATTCTCTGTTTATCTTTAACCTTTGGCACTTTAATTATGATGTGTCTTGGTGTGGTTCTCTTTGTGTCCATCTTGTTTGGGACTCTGTGTGCTTCCTGGACTTGTATGCCAATTTCCTTCACCAAATTAGGGAAGTTCTCCTTCATTATTTTTTCAAGTAAACTTCAATTTCTTGCTCTTTCTCTTCTCCTTCCGGCACCCCTATGATGCAAATGTTGGTATGTTTGATGTTGCCTCAGAGGCTCCTTACCCTATTCTTGTTTTTTTTAATAACCCCTTATTATACAGATAGGGAAACTGAGGCCCAAAAAGTAGAAATGCTTACCCAAGATTAAATGGCAAGTTGTAGGTGTAACAGGATTCAGAAGTTACTGTTCCAAATTGCAGCTATAAAAAGACAGAGTTTGAGAGCCTTGGGTCTCTGGACCAAAATAAATGAGCATTCGCAAGGTGGGTAAAAAGGTGAAGAGATTCAGAAGTACAAACCAGTAGTTATAGAATGTTATGGGGCTGTAAAGTACAGCATTGGAAATATAGTCAATAGCATTGTAATAACTATGTATTGTATCAGATGAGTACTGAATTTATCAGGATGAGTACATCGTAAGTTATATAAATGTCTAATCACTGGGTTGTACTCGTGAAACTAATATAATATTGTGCATCAACTGCAATTTTAGAAGAAAAAGAAAAGAAGGTCTTCTTACTGCCTTTCTTTTAGTGCAATATGCTGTTAGGAAAACGCCATCTAGAAGGCCTCCAAAATACATTTCTTTTCCAAACAGGCACTGCGGTATTGCTTACCTTGCCTTCTTCCTACCTTGCTCTTTCCTCTCTTAGTTCTCAAAAACTGTTTCTATTTTTTTCTCTAACTTACAAGGCTCCATCTACCTCATAACCACAACAAAAGGAGACTCTGGGGAAACATGAACTCTCTCTTCAAGTATCTGAAAAGTTGGCATAAGGAAGAGTGATTACACAAATTGTGTGTGGTCCTGGAGAGGTGAAGTAAGGTCACAGGCATCAATTCATTGGAAAGTAAGTTTTGGCTCAGTGCAGAGCTGAACCATTTCAAATATGCAGTAGAATAGGCAGTCTTGTTATGCCAACTCCTATCCCTGGAGAGCTGCTAGCTGAGGCTAGGAAATCTCTTGGAAATGGAACACCTTCACTGGGTCAGGAGATGGTATAATTGAAAGCCAAGGAACTCCTAAATTCAGGAATTCACCTTTGAATTTCCCATTGAGTCCTGCTACCCTCAGCCCCCAGCAGTTGACAACAGCAGAGTAATCTCTGTCCTCATTTGAAATGATGTCACCATAGACTTTTCCTTGTATTGTTTGCCTCTTCCTGGTAGTGAGGCTTCTGTTTCTCTCCCGGAGCTGGATGCTTCTATCTAGAGAGGTTTTGCAGCCAGTTCTGGTACATTAATCCATAGACTCCAGCAGGGATAACCTTCAAGAGCTGCTTGTGACCATAACAACATTGACAACAACTTGGCATAGTCATAGCTGACCTCCTGGACAGGAGAACATTTGGCTTTTTTTTTCAGTTAGGTGTTGCAAAGATCCCCTTTGGATTTTGAAATGTGTGAAATTGGATGTGAAGGATCATGTATTGCTTGTGGCTACAACAGGAAGGATGGGCTACTGGGATGAAATTAGTATCTGGCTTGAGATTCCTGCCTGGGAATGGATTAAGCAGCTGAGAGTACTATCCCCAATAGAAGTTGCTAGCTATGGTAGCACAGACTGGTGAGCCTGGCACGATACTCAAAGGCATAGATGCTTTTTTGTCATAAATTCACACAATCTGTCAGCACCCTAGCGGCCAATCTGGTGAGCAATCCAGTGTTCAGAGTTCTTGGTGGAAGTAAGAAGGGGCTGACCATCACAAGCAACCCTACTGCCAGGCAGCAAGAACTTAGATATTAAGTAAGGGCTCCAAGCAAGCACCAATTCTGAGTGGGAATTGAGACAATAATAGGGTAGCCAACAGAAGACATGGAGTTGAAACCGCTGTTAGATTAAGACAGCAAAATCATGGTAAGGGGCAGGGTGACTATTAGAGATTATGTTTGCAAGAGGGTTTATCCTAATGTCACAGGATTTCTTTTCTGTGTAAGGTTAAGCAGGTGTTGGGACTAAGGAGGACTACTTCAGTACTTCCTGGCTCCCTGGACACTAGATCTGGAAGGAAAACTTTACTCAATCTCCACTGAATGTTGAGGTTGACTGAAGCAGCTATGTCATTTTTGTATCTTTGTCAGGATTTGAGCAGGAACTGGACATTCAGGGATTCACTGGGAAGAACTGATGGCTGAAAGCCAGGAAATCAAGGTTGGAGCTGTCACTGGGGGTCTGGTGAAAGACATATGGTACATTCTTTTTGCTTTGTGTGTGTTTGGTTTTTGTGTGGTTAAATGCACGTTTTCACATTTTTATAGCTTAGAAATTAGAGGAGGAAAGTAGTGGTGATTTTAGAGAAAAGAGGAAACTCAATGTGAACTGTAGCTGTACAGAAAATGAATGTTCTGCAGTGGCTAAGACTAAACATCTCCAGAGTGGCACAGTTGTAAGAACT
This sequence comes from Micronycteris hirsuta, assembly GCA_004026765.1. Classification (NCBI taxonomy): domain Eukaryota; kingdom Metazoa; phylum Chordata; class Mammalia; order Chiroptera; family Phyllostomidae; genus Micronycteris; species Micronycteris hirsuta. The sequence continues at coordinate 69,783 of PVJI01006610.1, read as the reverse complement.
GACATTGTTTTGCCTGAGCAAAGTCAGAATCTAGATGGACAGATAACATGAAAAGATCACATAAACTAACATGCCTATTCTGGCTCTTACTGTGTCAAGGAGAATTCCTCTTCCCATTGGTCACAGTAACACTAGCTTCCTCAGCTCTTAGCCACTCCATGTTCACGGAAAAATACCCAGAGAAGCCTGTAACACTAGAGAAATGCATAGGAACTGCAGCTAGTAAACTCCATTCAAAATGTCTTTCCTCTCTGTCTCCAGAATGAGACAGCATCAATTTCCCCTCTTTGTGGCTTTGCTCCTGCTTTTGGGGGGCTCAAGTTTCACCACCCTGTCTCTCTCCTCCCTAATCATTTCTGTCCATCCAATAGTTCAAACCCCAGCTCAAATGCTAATTCTTCTGCAAAACCTCTTTAACTCCCCTCCACACCTACACTGTTTGCTCCTCTAACAGTACTGTCTGCATATTTTGTGCCTGTCTGGAATTAACTATTTCCCAGGTATGTATTCTTTTCTTTTGTGCAGTTGTAAGCTTCTCAGGAAGAGAGACAGTGCTGAATTCTCTTCTTCCAATTTCCTACAGTGTCTCACCGAAAGATGGCCAGGCAGCCCCCTCTCCCACTGATGAAGTGGGCGCATGGATGGACTCACTAGCTCCATTCGTTCATCTGTCCCCCAACTAACTAAAGACACCATACACTATTTTGGGTAGCTCATAGCTGTTGAGAGCCTGCAGGTCAAGAAGTTCACATGCACATTAAGGCTTGGGTTGCAGAAAGAAAGACAGCAGTGGTGTCAAAAGTTTGACATATTCTGCATGATGTACAACATGTTCTGCATCATTTTTCCCTTTGCTGCATCCAATCTAGCAATACTGTTGCATGGAACCCTCACTTCTCTGGAAGTTAGGTAAACCCCTTTTGAGAAATGCAGGAACTCTCACTCAGAGAAGCCAAAGTTGGCATGGGCCACAGTTAAGAGGCTAGTGGAGGCCAAGACATGTCTCAGTATCTCAGCCCTTGGGTTCTGCCTCTGCCCATTTGATCCCCCAACTCTGGCCCCTGCCACAGAACCTCTGCACTTCTCCAGTTAGATTTTGGAAAAGTCTTATATTTGACTACGTGTCAACATGCACTTTATTCCTCACCAAATCCCTTCAAGGCCCTTGGGAAGCCCGCCCAGGGCCAGGTGTAGAGAAAATGCCTCCTGAATGCTCAGCTGATGTTTCTTGGTGTTCTTACTTTTTAGAAATTGCTACCAGATGGATCAAACTAGAGATCAATGATTCTCAGCTCTGGGGTGGATCTATGTGGTAGAATCAACATTTATAAACTCCTTTCAATGTGTTTATTTGTGTGCCTCTATTCTGTGGACCACAAAATAAGACAAAGTTTATTTTTTTCATTTTCTTTTTTCTTTTTAAGAAGTTGCCTGTTAACCATATAATTTTTCCAAGCCTAAGTCTGTCATTATAAGGTTTAGCTCCCATTCACAAAACCTAGCTTTAGTTAGATTTTCTGATTAACTATTCCATGTTAACCTGTCAGCCACCCTCTCTCCACAAGTGAGGATAACCCCAGAAACGTTAAAGAATCTCTGATCTCCTCCTTAACGGTTCTTTAACCCATAAACAACAAGATGTGGCCAGGGCAGACTGACATACAAACACACACACACAGCATAAGTTTGCTTGCCTTCTTTGTGGCTGATTGATGATCTTTGATGCTTGGATGATGTTGATGATGATGATAGTAATAATCAATTTCTGCTTATGCCTTAATAAATAGTTATTGATATTGGGTGGCTCCCTTACTGACTCCTCCAGGACAAAAGGGATACAGCTGCTGGCTCTCTCTACAGCCCATTCACAAGGTGGGGGGTTGGATAGGAAGTCTTAACACTGTGGTTAAAACAAAAATCAGGATTTCTCAGTGACAGCTTACTGCAAAGTAAAACGCACTGGAATGCCAGGCTCCACACTTCTCATTTCTAGTCCTGGTACTTTAGATAATTATCTTTGTGACCTTCCTTAAATTCTTTCCATCCCAAGAGTCCATTTTTCTACCTGTAAATTAGTGGGTGATGAGTGGGAGATGGTAAAATAAAAAATGCTCTTGAACTCTGAAAGTCTCAGGGCACTGTTGTGTTCCTTCAGGCATTTCTAGGGAAGCAATTCAGTTGCTCTAGCTGTGATTCAGATGTCTCCAGATACCTTCTCCAAGAAGCAGGTTAAAATTCCCAAGATAAAAGGCAGTCTGGAAACCCTCAGCCCCCCAGTGTCTTTTCCACTGCAACTCCAAAAACTGAATTCCATTTCCTTCTTCCTGCAGCAGCAGACTCTGGGATAATTAATCAATTTGCAAAAGCTTCCCCATCCTAAACCCTCTTTGGACACCATGGTCAGTTTCCCCACTAACCTGCCACATCCAGTTCCAAAACTGGTGCTCCCTGGGTGTTATACAAAAGTGCAGTGTCCTCCTAAGAGTCTGGATGCAGAACCCTGGGGTCATTGCATGCATTTTTGAGGCTGGTGGCTGGGCGTTGGAGAAAGTGGAGCATCATCATCATGCTGGGTTCAGACACCCTCAGCTGGGTTCTCAGAGACTCTACAGTGTCTCCTCTTGATTCTCCAACTGTCCCCTGACTCATTGTCCTTGCATAACTCCCAAATTTTTGCAGGCCCTTCCTGGCAACCACTATCCCTCGACAGCTACCCAGGTCTCTGGTACCAATTGAGGCGTCCAGGTTGTCAGTAAGATCACAGGGCTGTGTATCCAGTCTGCACCGCCGTCGCCACAGCCCTCTCTCAGTTCGCTGTGCCACAGCTCCTAAGTGGTATTTTGGGCACTGGTGCAGAATTTAAAAGGGAGAATAGAGAAAAAGGAGGTGAAGGAAGATCATGGGAGTTTCTGAAAGAAGACCCTCTAAGTCTGGGCTTCCGGCTGAAGCAAGAGGGAGGGGGGGGCTAGGAAAGAGCAGCGAAAGGAGGGGGGCCTGAGACTGTAGCAGCGAAGACTTTGGCAACCCCTTTGGCTCCCGAGCCTGAATGGACAGGGCGGGGGTTCAGCTGCAGCTCTCCATTGGCTCTCTTGTGAGCCCCTAGACTTTCTATAAAGGGCGGTTGCAGAAGGCACTGCCCTCACTGGCTCAGAGCACAGCGCCTGCTGTCCTTAGACCCATTCACCGACTGCTTCAAAGCGACAGAAATTTAGTCAGAACGACTCCCAACTGCGCGAAGGTGGAACGGTGTTGGGCGGGGGGTGGGGGGTGGGGCGCCTGGAGCTGCTGTCTGGAATTCGGAACCTGTACTGCCTGCGCGCCCCAAGCTGCGGAACATTTGGAGCCAGCCGCATTTGCCAGCCCCGCGCTCGACTGCCCAGCCCAGCTCAGCTCTGCGCACTTGCCAACTCAGAGCCGGTCCAGCGGTTATCTTTTTGCTTTCCTTCTTGCCCGTTCCCTCTGTGCTGTCCTCCCACCCACCCTCACCCACAGCTGCAGGACGCTGAGCAGCATTCGCCCTCCCCCTCCTCTTCCCCCGCTCTCCCTGATCCAGTAGCTTAAGGATTTTGAGGTTTTTTGAGAGCGTCAAGCTGGAGGCCCCAACCACCGAATCGCCCCAAGGGGCTTTCTCGAACCCCGGCACCATGAGCTATGGGGACGAGCTGACCCCCGAAGCTCTGAGTGTGCCGAGTGGGTTTGATGATCTGATCACCTCCACCACCTCCCAGGTGCTGCAGGCTATTTCTAATGCCGCAGCCGCCGTTGGTAGCTCAGGCCGCGATAACGTGCTTTCCATGATCCATAAGCTACCTGACCATATCTCAAACATGGGCAACCTGGCTGACACGTCAGGTCCCGTGGCTTCAGAGATGGTGTCCCAGGACGAGCCGGTACAGTTCTGGCTAGTAATAGGGTACACCATAGTGGTATTTGCTGCCATACTAGGCAATTGGGTCTTAAACCATGTGATTATGAAGTACAAGAAGATGCACACTGCCACCGGCCTCTTTGTCGTCAACATCTCCGTGACCAACATGATGCTGGCTTTTCTCAGCTCTCCCTTCACCATGGTAAGTTGGGTGTTGAGGAGGGCAACCCAGGGTTCGGGCCATGAGAGCAGAAACACAACTTTGCACTTGCAACAGAGAGAGCTGCGTGGTGGGAAGGAGCGCTAAAGCTGGTAGGGTTGATTCGGAAAGTGCGTAGATACAGGAATGTCTGACAGATGTTGTAAATGGTTTGGAACTTGGGAGGTGGGGAGCTACAGGCATGATTTTGATTGCATTGCTGAATTAATCCCCTGCCTTAGCAGAGGCTGAGAGATTTAGGTGGCTCAAAGAAGCAGTGGGGGTGGGTGGGGGACTTGTTTCTGATGAGCTTTGTCACAAACACCTAGTCTCAGTTTCCTCATCTTTCAAATGCAGTGCTTTGAACGGAAGGTGGTTAGCAATTTTTGTGATTTGGGATCTGCGTCTTATATCTGGGCTGTTTCTGAGGGGGGTGGAATGGAAATGGCATGAGAGCTGGAATGTGAAAATATTTGCTTCCTGAGATGATAATGCCAGCAGCTTGATGAGGCAATGAGGTTTCTCTTCCTGTGTGTTTGAGCTTACACGAGAGAAGTACTCAGGGCTGAGTTCTTGTGCCTCACTATGTCCTTTCTCCCACAGGTGCGCTATCTGTGTAATTCCATGGTGTTTGGGAAGATGACATGCCACCTCAGTCGTTTTGCTCAGTACTCTTGTGCCTATGTAACTGTGTTGACCATGGCTGCTATTTCCCTGGATCGACATCGGGTATGTTTCCCAGGGCTCTTCAGGTCTTGTAAAGGGGTCTGTTTTCTTTTCTAGATAGATGGAAGCAGCTGACAGCACAAATAATTTAAAATGTTCTTTGAGCTCCTTGAGACAATCTATGTGAATATAATTTTGCCTAATTTAAGAGGATTGCGAAGTGTGAGTTACAGATTTTAACCATATCACATCTTATGTAATAAAAATACCACCATCTTTGATACGTTGCTATGGAAACAGAGATGCGACAATAAGCAAAAGATAAAAAAAAGTGTCCTTCTCCTTTGGAAAACATTTTTTATTTGCTGCATTGCAGAACCAGCTAAGGGGGGAAAAAAACAGAAAAAAGATGAGTCAGAGGAGGGTGTGGCTTCAGGGCTGGTGGTGGGTTGAGTCTGGGAGGTGGGCTTGCAGTCTGTGAGTGAGAGCTGAGCAAATGAAGTAGGAAGAAATTGAAGATTGAGGAAGGAGTTGGGAGGAGGAATAGAAGTGACTTAAAAGGAAGGAGGTGATGCTAGGGTAAGTAGCTGGGAGGGACTACATTGTTAATCAGTTGGGAGGGAGCCAGGAAACAAGTGAGGTAGGAGGAACACAGAGGGAGATTGAGGGGGTTGTGGCTGGAACCAGATGGAGGGGGGCATGGAGAAATCTACATGATAAGAGATGAAGGAAGATGGAAGAGGGCCTAGTGGGAAGGAAGGAAGGAAGGAAAAGGAAGGTACAGAGGAAAGATTGACCATGGAGAAATCAAGATGGGAATGGATGGAGGAATAAGGGTTCATAAAGGGAACCAAGTGGGAGAAAGGATGGAGGGATGTGGAGTGCTCACCATCAGTATATGATAAAGAAAAAATAAGTTACCCTTGGACATCCATCCCCTTCTCCACTGAACTCCCAACTTGGAGACAGAAACTTTGAAATCAGTCCACTTGGATTCCTATCTTCCAATTGAAATGTTCCTCTCTACACTAACTAATTTTGCTCTTTCATAAAACAAAATGTCACTAATCTGTCAAGAGAACTAGTACCCAAAGCACATTGCTCACCCACCTACCAAGTCTCTGCACTTTTGCAAAAGAATCTCAGTTGAAGAATGACTAGTAAGTAATCCTAATTTAATTTTTTTAATTGGGCTGGGTCTTTTCTTTCAGGTGATGCTATATCCCCTGAAGTCCCGAATTACTCCAATGCAAGGGAATGTTTGCATCATTGTCATCTGGATTGTGAGCACCTGTGCTGCTTTGCCGCATGCCATTTACCAAAAGCGTTACCAAGTGGAGAATGGGTAAGAGGAACACAGGATGGCCAGTTTCTGGATTCCAGCTACCTGTGACCTTGGAATCCTCATGGAATAAGGGAAATGGAATAGGGGCTGGAATAGCACATTTCAAAACATGGAAACACAAATACATTTCTCATAACTGGAATTTATTAAGAGTACCCAAGAAGTCTCATGGCAATGGGTTTTTAAGCATATCACTTTCTGTTTGGGGGTCAGTGAACCCTAAGGCTCCCTGATTTATAACTCTAGTCTTTAGTCCTAGCACAAGTATAAATAGCAAATATTCTCTTCCTTATGGCCTGTCTTCCATATAACACCTGGTTGTGAGGCATTGGGAAAAAGAAAATTAATTTAATGTTTCTCTTTCTCTGTCTCTCTTATAACCTAGAAACATAACTGAAGAAAATGTCTGCCTTCCCAGTTTCTCATATACTTCAAAATCCACGTGGAAATACCTTGACCTAAGCACCTTTTTGCTCTTCTTCATTTTACCATTGATGGTGCTGATTGTCGTCTATGGTCATGTGGCCAAGAAGCTGTGGATCCATAATGCTGTTGATGACATCAACATCCACACCTACATCTGCCAGCGTGGGAAGAAGAAGCAGAGTCTGAAGATGCTGATGATAGTGGTGCTTGTCTACACTATCTGCTGGCTTCCCCTCAACCTCTATCTGGTGCTGCTTTCCAGTGAATCCATTTCAAGCCACAATGGTCTCTACTACTTCCTCCACTGGCTAGCAATTAGCAGTTCATGCTACAATCCTTACATCTATTGCTGGCTCAGCGATAGCTTCCATATTGAAGTTCAGAAGGTCATCATGGAAATCCAGAAGATGCTGCTAGATGGAATCAGCCGCCTGAGAGGGGAGCATCGCCAACTGAGATCTCTTCCACCCACTCACTGCCCCGCTTGGGTGGATCCCAATCCTGGAGTGCCCAAATTCCCACGATTCAAAGATTTTGATGAGCTACCCAGTCCCCCTCCCTCCCCAGAGGTGGAAACCTCCTTTCTCTACCCACCAGTGCCTAGAGTTTAAGCTGCCCAGACCGCGATAGATTATCCATCCTTGAAAACTCAGATAGGGTGGTACCAAAATAACTAAGTTTCATTCATTTTTCATGGCAGGGGAAGTGGAGGAAGGGGTTGGAACTTGAGGGGTAGGGGCCATGTGAGGAACCATGTGTCTCACTTGCTGTTTCATTTTCTTCTGTCTTTTCTCCTGTTTCCTTCCTAAGTCTTCCTTCTCCTAACAGTGAGTAAATATTCGATATCCAGGCTCATCAGAGATGTTTTTACATAACTAAAACGGAAGTTACACTTGGGATCTCCTGAATTTCATCTCTGGTTCTGGAGTGTTCCCTTCTCCATTCTTTGTGTGCTCACCTGGCCATGGCAGTTGTCTTCTGACATCTTAGACATTACCTCAGGAGCTGCAAGAGTCCCCAGAGAATCTTATTTATATTTTATTTAGATGGATAAGAGGTCAATATCTATATCGTGTCCAAAATATTCCCAGAGAAATGACAGAAGAGAAATGTATAGTTCCTGAAATTTAATTGGGCTCTCTGGGAAGTTAGAGCTCCCTATAAATGCAAGTAGTCTTATCTCTTTTTGGCAGAATGAGAATGAGAAATCTTACAGAAAAAGACAAGGCAGTTAAATGGCTCACGCCACATTACCTGGGCTTTTTCTCCAGATTGCAAATACAATAATTTGATGATAGCTTTCTTTTAAATGCAGTGACAATTTAAGTGCTCAAGTTAGTACTGCAAAATCCAAACAATTCTCCCAGTTTCTTTTTTTTTAAGAGGCATTTATTTATTTAGTTTTAGAGAGAGGGGAAGGGAGGGAGAAAGGGAAGGAAAGAGGCATCAATGTGTGGTTGCCTCTCGTATGCCCCCAACTGGGGACCTGACCTGCAACCCAGGCATGTGCCCTGGCTGGGAATCAAAGCAGTGACCCTTTGGTTCATAGGCTGGCACTCAGTCCACTGAGCCGCACAAGCCAGGGCCAATTTTCCCAGTTTCTTGACCATACATTTAACATCATACTTTGTCTCATATAAACTTGTGCTGTCTAGTCTTGCCTTTTTTCTCTGGAAAAAGAAAAAGTTTATAATGTGTTCACTGTTGATTCATTTCCATCTCTCTAGCCTTTGAGGATTTCAACTCAAGAGAGATGAGGAGGAAGTAACTATCTGCCATTGCCTTTCACGTGGAGACAATATTATTAAGGCTCTTTGAAAAATATAGCTTGTGTGTGTCAGGAAGATGCCAAGATGAGGGTGAGTTTTGTTTTCTCCTTCTCTTGATTGCCTTCCTCATACCCTTGTTTTCACCCTTTTTATCTTCATTTTTTCCCTCCTCCCCTCTATCGCCTTTCCCAGGCACCTTCTCCTCCTCAACTTTATCTGTTCCACCTTTTTCTTCCTCCTCCTACAAATTCCTTCCTTCCTCCCACCCTTTTTCAATATCTCCTTTGTTCCCCTCCATCCCTCCTTCCTCTACTTCTTCCCATCTTGTCTTCTCCCCTCTTCTTTACTCCTTTTCCCTTCCTTTAATTCTTTCCTTTTCTCCTCTCCTTGTTCACTACCCCTCCTCTTCTTTCTCCAGCTTCCTCATTCCTCCTGAGTCTCTTCCTTCTTCAGCACCACTCCTCTAATTCTTTCTTCTTTCTTCATTCCTCCTCCATTATCTATCTGTTCATTGTTCACTTCTTTGAACTCTAATGCATAGTTTAAATTACTGCTTTCTCATTGAATTTTTGCTATTATTCCTCAATTCCCTCCCATATTTCTCTTTTATCTTTGCTTCAGAATTAAGACTTCTCTCACCCTTAGTGGAAACCTGGGGATCTGGGAATATGCAGCCTCTGGATTTAAACTTTGCGGTCTCTGCCCTGCTCCATAAGCTAAACTCTGCAGTCTCTACCCTGCTCCATAGGTGTTTGTGTGGAATGTGTACTAGTCAGAATGAATGGTGATCTCTGATTACATTTTTCTCTTTTATATTTCTTTCTCATTTAATTTGAACTATCAGAAGGTGGCTGCCCATTGTGCCTTCCTGGGGAATAGGATGGCTCACTATAGGTTTATAGAGGAAATGGTTCAGACTTAGGCCATAGCCTCTGTGTCTGTTGGGAAGTGAATACCATTCAGTGGCACTGAAGAACATGACCTAGTTTACTTTGGAGGAATTGTGCCCAGCAGGAAGTTTTCTTCTCTAGCCACTCATGCTTTTTTTTTTAAATCCTTTCTATTCTACAGCATTTTAGCTATTTCTCATTCCCCCCTCTCTTTCCCATAGTTCCACCCCAAAGAAGCAAAATAACTTTAAAAAATTTAAAATAACAACAAACTTATAACTGCAGGATAACCCTGGAGATTCTTAGAAGTCCTAGGACCAGCTAACTGGCTTCAGACTTTCACTGCTGAGTTGGCTGTGAACTTCATAGTGACTGCCCAAACCCATTGGCTTTAGCAGTTTTGAGAATAGGCTATCATCATCTCTTTAGAGTGTATGTGTGTTTCTGCTTCCATCTCTTTCTCCTCAATCATCTTCACTTTCTTCTCCTCATCTTAATCATTCTCTTTTTACCAAGGACATATTATTCAAAGTTCTTTGAATCCTTGAGTTTCCTCTGGAAAAGGGCAAGCCTGGGGCATGAAGCAGATTAACTGGAGTTCAGCTTCTGGCCAGTCATCCTACCTGGTGACAGCAAAAAATTAGATTTTTTGAAGTCAGAACTCCAACTATCTATGGAAACTTTCCATACTTTCAAAATCCTTTTTTTTCAGATGAAGAACAATTTGAGGGTAAAGAGGTGTAGTTTTATCTCTGTTTCATTCTATTTTCATTTTCATGGATGAACCTTTGATCTCCTCTTCCTTTCTACCCTCACCACCAAAGCAAAACAAAACCCAAAAATACTACAAAAAATAAAACAAAACAAATGAAATGTATCCACACAAGTACATGACTAAATATTTAGCAAAGTCCTAGAGTAAGCAGATGACCACATCTGCTAGTGGCATCATTGTAAATTTCACATCTACCTTTCAGCTTCAGCTGTTTTTGAAATTAGTCTTTGTGAGCTCTGCTGGTATCTTTTTCTTCCTCCTTATGTAAACTCTCATTCTTCTAAGGACAGAGTTGTCTTTCTCATTCTCCTTTTGGCAGGATGGATAAATCCCAGGGCAATCAGGCTGACTGTCTAAGGCTCTGCCTCCACATGAGGAGGACAGAGTGCGATTGCCCTGCGGTAGCCAGTGCTTCATGGAGGAATTATACCTTGCTCTAATATGCTCCTTTACTTGCTTAGACTTAAGAGAAATTCAGATAAAAGAGTGTCGTTGTAATTTAAATGACTATTGTGCTGTTGTATGTTCACCTAATGTTCTCTCATTCCCAGGAAAACCCCTCCCTATCCCCACCTTTATCCTCCAAACAGTTAAACTTCCCCCCAGTAAGGCTGGAGGTCTGAAATGTTTCATGTTTGACAGATGATCCAGATTCAATGTTTGCTGCTGCCTTGACTTTACCTACACATCAGATTTGGTGATGGACAGGATGCTTGAAGAATTGGGCCTCTCAGTAGTTTGAGTTTTTCTGGGGTTTGCTTAGATTTTTTTCCAGCAGCAACTAATCTGAACTCAACATCCAGCTAAGTCTGGGGGTGCTACCAATGTAAGTAGTTTATGACTAAGGGGGTTTATTTGGTTGGAATATGGTGCTAATGAGCACTAGGTCTTAGGCTCTAACCCATGTGCAGCCATTTAGCTTTCTGGGTTTGAGCATGGTGCTAAAGAACTATGGGATTGTGGTTTCAAAACCTTCTGTGTGTCTGTTTACAGACTGCACCACTCACCCGGGCCAGCCTTTTTCTGAACATGGGTTATCAGCCATCTGAAAGACCCAACAAAACTGTTCTTTGAGTAGCCCTGAAAATTTCATTTTCACTTCTGGAGAAACAGTTTAAAGTATATTACCTAATAATAGTGTGTTAGCAGTGTCATCTTCTTATCAGAATGACACCACTTTTGAAATGTATAGTTGGACAAAGAATTATAGCAATGGTAGATGGGAGAAATTGCCAAATTCTCCCCTTTTACACATCCAAATGCACATACCAGCCTTTGTCCAAAGTCATGTAACTGTATCTTGATTCAATCTGGAACATTAAAAGAAATGCTTTGATGAGATTAAGATCTGCATACAACTAGTCCAATGTCCCACCTCACTGGGACAGGTTGGACTAGAGGAATTTATCCCCTGACACATACATCTGGGATTCTGGTAATCAATTTTGTATGTTAATCACTTGTATATGTGTAATGTAGATTCACTCTTAGGTGTTCTGAACGGAAGACCTCTTTCATTGAGGATTCTGTCCCCTCTTCTTATCTTTGTATGCTGTCATATACACACTCACTCATACATATGCATGCATTCACACATATACACAAATATACACATATACTTATATACCCTACACACATGCACATATGTGAACACACATGTACTCCCACATATATAAGCACACATACATGCACACATAAAAATATGTACACAGATTGCATTTTAATAATGCATATTTTAAATCTAAATTTTTAATTTTTAGTCATTCTTTCAGTCAATTATCTGCTTGAATAAATGGACTCTGATCTTTTCAATAATTTCACCATTTCTCTGGGTAATTACATGAATATTTTGTACATTGTTATAGTCGTTGACCCTAAGTTATTAAAATCTGTGCAGCACTCATATCTGGTCTTATAATATGATAAGTGTCCTACTAACAAATACCAATTGGATATTTATTATTCTAAAGAAAATATACTTTATTTTATGATTAAAACACATAAAAACAAACCCTTAAAGGAGTAGGAACTTGAATACACATGAGCATAAACAATTTATGCAGATAAATTACAAAGTATACACAGAACATGCACATATACACAGGCACACAAAAATACACACACAGCTTCAAGAAACCCTTACCATAAAATAATATTGCTGATCCATGCCAGAAAAGAGAATAAATACCTAAGTTGTAAATTTATATAGTAATTGGAAATTCATAAAGACATTGACATCTGTGGGCTCAGACCTTGTTAGGAAGAAGGCTAAAATTCATTTGCCTACCTTGTGAGGGATTTTTAAAACTTGGGTATTAGTTTTGCTACAGGAGAGGTACATGCCTTAATACCAGCAAGTGACTACCTATAATCATAATTACAAATTTGGACCATCCACTTCCTACTTTGCCATTGCTGAAGGCTGTTGGCATCTCTAGACTATGAGACAGAGCCTCATTGATGGACACTGTTTTCCTCTGGGCCATGTGAGGAAGGAAAGGAGATGGACCCAGTCTGAACAGTTTGAGAGTGGGGGTGAAGTTATTTATTCTGATAACTCTTGTGCAGAGAGTTTTCTGTGTCTAGTTCAAACTTCCTTCCCTTGTAATAGTAATAGAACTATCGTATATGTGATGATGACTTTGTGATTCTCAAAGTAAGATCTTTTGGTATTTTTCAGTGTGTTTGTTGTCAATGTTTTCCCCCATACTAAAAAACTAAAGACTATCAAGGGGTCTGAATAAGACCGCAGATTTCGTTTGCAAATATGCTGGTGAATAGGTATATACTCTGAAAACAGCAAAGCACTGGATCAACTATAGTTCTGCAGTTTGGAAAGAAACCATTTTTATCTCCTAGGGAAAGCTTGATGCTGAAGGAAATAGCCTTCTCTGGATGCCCAAGGTGGGTACTGAGGAAAAAATGTCAATTTCAGCTTGAAGTAATTTTCTTGACATAATAGATGCAGAGTTTGAAGGAAGTTCCCACATTTAAATTTATGTAAATAGATATGTTAACTAGACTAGTTGAAATGTTGTAGTGGAATTTGCAATTAAGGAGTAAATCTAGCTATTCTTTTGGGATTAGATCCTACTACAAATAAAGCTGCCATTGGTTTGAGTGTTTTTATGGAATGATCTAAGATATCCAGGAGATACAGATCAAGCTGGCCCACAAGGCCTTTGCTCCACAGGATTTTCCCACTGGAAAACACTGATCTCAAGGTGGTGTAAAGCCTTGATAAAGACTTGGGAAACTGAATACACTTATTGTTGCTTTAACCAAGAGGTTACATTTGTGAAGACCTTTGTACCTGCAACTTGGAATTCAAGTAGTAAAGTTTAGTACTTAGAAATCCCTCAGTAAAATAAAATTTAAAATGCAAATCAAACATAAAATATCCCATACAGAAATTGATCCCTTAGACTTTATGAGGTAGTTTGTGAAGTTTACTTTCTACTCTAGCACCTGCCTAAGCAGTGCTTCTTGGTCCCTCTGAGATGAAAATAAACTTTATACTTTAATGACTTTCAGCTTTTCAGCCTTTTCCACTGCTCTGTCCTTGCCTACAAGCTCCATGGAATGATGGAAACATCCTAGGTGTTAGTGCGCTCATACTCCACACTAGCTACATGGTGTAAGCCTAGTTGTCATGTGGCTGTGTGGACTGAAGACTCCCATGGAAGAAGAATGTGAATTTCCCACATTTTCTGTATGCAAGCTGCAGCAACAGTGTTTAAATGGCACAGGAAATAAAGCTGCCTTCGGAAATATTGAAAAATTGCAATGGGACATCCTGACAAAGGGGAATGGAGAAGTTTCACCTTGTTACAACAGGAGAATGGACATTATTTTGGGTTTCCAACAGGAATATCCGTGTTACTTATTTTCTTGTTACAGTGCTTTAAATATGCTCTACTAATGTCCCTATTCCTCTGTACCCTCATTTAATGTTTGATTGTGGTTTCTGGGTTGGGTTGGGGAGGGATCACAGGGTAGGGCATAGTGTAGTGGGTGGGAATATGGGAAGTGGGAGTAGATTCGAATATATATATATATATATATATATATATATATATATATATATGTATATATATATATATATAATATATGTATTCACACACTAAATAAAATTATTTGTTTAAAGCACTTCTAAGCTCTTCTTACATTAGTGGATCTGGTTGGCAGTGGGTGGGGGTGTTGCTTAAATCAGTGGGTATTTATGATCCACAGTACCTATCATAAGTGTCAACCGATTATTGTTGGCACCAACTCAACACCAACAGGAATACCCAATTGGGGGTGTAGTGAAGAAGAAAACCTTATTAAGTGCAAACAGCGATGCAGCATGGCTGTGAAAACAGCATGGTTGTGAGGTGGTCCTGGGGCCAGGCCTCTCTTCAGCTCTGCTCTGCTCTGTTCCACCATGGTTGCTGCATTCCACACCAGTCCAGTGATCACTCTGCTTGTAAGATGTCAATGTTTCAGCTCTAGCAGGGAGAAAAGCAGTCTGTAGTCTTATGAGGAAAGTGCTTTGGAGCCAGGGGGAGCTGACTTGTGTGGACAGAAGTCCCTGCCCCTGGTTCCCGATCACCCTCAAGCAAATGAGGATGCCAAATCCTCATAGTTTGATTGGTCCAAAAGGCACTGTCCTGCTCTGACTGGATGGGGTGTCTCAGTCCTATTAGTTGGAATAGGACTCCAGGAAATCCTTTATAAGGGCTGGCTCACATGGCAGAAATGAAGTGCAGGAAGGCAGTTCAGTGAAGACAAGCCTCTCTGTGAGTGCAATTTTCTGTAAGAGGAACTTGTGCAGAAATGGCTGCTAGGCTTTTTTGTTTTTTTGAGTCTTGTTAGCCACCAGAAGCTCTTCTTGGTCCTCAGAGTTTACATAAATTAACATCTATTGAAAATGTTTTATGTGCTAACCATTGAAGTGGGAGTGGTTGAGAGTAGAGGTGACATAGAAGCAAAACCCTTGATCTCTGCTTTGAAAAAGTTTCTGGTTAGCAAATAAACAGCTTTCCCATGATAACACCATGGAGTCAAATCTCTACCTGCTGGCTAGCAACCAGAAAAGCATGTTGGGACCTCAACGGAAATAGTAACAGATTCCAAATATGGGTAGGGTAAAGTCTAGAATGTCCAAAGGAAGGAAAATGCCTCCCTCAATAAAACCAAATATAAGAATTCCAAGGTTTAAATCCAGTAGAATTTCCAGATGGGGACAAGTAGCTAACCAAGTGGCCAGACTTTGACTCCCTGAACTTACCATTCCTGAAGCATCTTTTGCTTGAATTAGCACTGCAACAATCACCCTTGAGCCTCACAAGTGCTCTATGCCCTTTGTATGCTCTGATACTTTATTTTTTGAACCTTGATTTTTTTTTATTTGAAGATTTTATTGATTTATTTTTAGACAGCGGGAAAGGGAGGGAGAGGAACATCAATGCGTAGCTACCTCTCGTGCATCCCCTTCCAGGGACCTGGCCTGCAACCCAGGCATGTGCCCTGACTGGGAATCTAACCAGTGACCCTTTGGTTGGCAGGCGGGCACTCAATCCACCGAGCCACACCAGCCAGGGCTATACTCTGACACTAAACTCTTTTGGAAAACATTAGCTTTTCTTGCATGTGCTAAAAGAGAACAACTGAGGAATACACATATTGTATTTAAAAAGCATAAACACAGGTTAACACATTCCCAACCTCAGATCCTATAGTTTCCAGCTTTCACTCTAACCTATTCCCAGGACTTCCAGTTCTGTTCTGTTCTGTATAATGACTGAGATAGCTATCATCGAGGTCCAAGACTAACCTTCCTTACAAAAACCTTATCTGAATTCCCAGTTTCCAAGCTTCTGACTTGTCTTTGCTTGAAGGTCATTGTGGTAATACTCCTGTAAAAGAGCACTCTCCTGGGCAAACATATCTTACAAGTATTGCCTTACTGTAAGTGTCACACAATGTCACATACCATCAAAAAGTTATTTTGCAAATCAAAGGGACATACATTTATTATATTAATCCAATAACCTTTTTGTTAAAACACACCTGGATGTAAACAAACTTCAAGACTTAATTCTAAAACAAAACATGGCAATGCAATAAACACTGACAATATTCTGTCAATACAAAAATATTTTAAAGTTTAAACAGACTCAGAATGTGTGGAACATTTTGCCATTAGCAAAATGACAAAAAAAATTGCAATTTTTTTTTCTGTGAACTCGTTTTATGCTGTATACTGCTACCTTTGCTAAATGTTTTTGATCCAGAAAGTTACCAGTTTTTTATTTAGCTTTACTTTGAACAAAAGACAATTCTGTGTAGGTACACTGATGGAAATTGTCAAACATAACATAAAGGAAAAACACATTTTAGAAAACTTGCATTTATGCTATGTTTATTTTACAATAATCATGTTAGCAAATTTGTGTAGTTTTTTATTTCATTCTTAATAATTTTATACAAAGAGTAATCATGTGGGGTATTTAGAGAGGTCACCTGAAACTTTTATCTTTTCCTTCTCTATATTTCTCTTAATAGATTTTTTATCCATCCGTATTAATTGGTTAGATGACATGGAAATTGACAGCTGAACTTAGCCAAGCAGTTACTACATCAAAGCCAAGCAGTTACTATACCAATTACATGATGAAAAATTATTGTAATGTCTTCATCTTTAAAGCTGTTGAAGATCAGAGAGCTAGCATACTAATTCCTGGCATATTTACAGGCAACATCAGATGGTGTAGACATATTCTAAATATCATA
Organism: Micronycteris hirsuta; assembly: GCA_004026765.1. NCBI lineage: Eukaryota > Metazoa > Chordata > Mammalia > Chiroptera > Phyllostomidae > Micronycteris > Micronycteris hirsuta. Next base: position 53,068 of record PVJI01006610.1, on the reverse strand, counting down.
TCAGATCCCAGTAAAACTGAATTCAAAGAGGTTTTGTAAAGTATTGAAAGCATGATTTTGTGACTTTATGAATTTTATTTTGAGCATTTTTCTTGTTTTTCAAGTATTTTACATGTGATATTTAAATATAGTTGGTATACATTAGAGTTTCAGGTGCAAGGAAGCAATTTGACATTTATATACCTTACAATAGGATCATCACATTAAGTCTAGTAAAAGTCTTTCATCATGCAAACTTAGTACAATATTGTTGAATATATTCCCCTTTAACTTTTTCAGCCATTCCCCACCTTCCTCCCTTTCGGAAATCATTCATTTGTTCTGTTTCTATGATTCTGTTTTTCTTTTGTTCTACTTGTTCATATTTTTATATATTCTACACATAAGTGAAACTGTATGGTATTGTCTTTCTCTGACTTATTTCATTAAACATAATGGCCCCTAGGTCCATCCACATTGCTGCAAACAGAAAGATTTCATTTCATTTTTAAAAAGATTTATTTATTTATTTATTTATTCTTAGAGACGGGAATGGAGAGAGAGAGGGAGAGCGGTGTCAATGTGTGAGAGATACATCAATTGGTTGCCTCTCACAAGCCCTCAACCAGTACCCAGCCTACATTCCAAGCACGTGCCCTGACTGGGAACCGAACTGGCGATCATTTGGTTCGCAGTCCAGCGTTCAATCCACTGAGCTACACCATCCAGGGCTCATTTCATTTTTTAATTCTTACATAATATTCCATAAGTAGATAGATAGATGGATAGACAAAACACATTTTTTCTGTTCATGTATCTATGAATATGTAGGTTTCTTGATTATTGTAAAGAATGCTACAACAAATATAGGGGAACACATATCTTTTTGAATATGGGACTTTGTTTTATTCAGATAAATACCTAGAAGTAGAATTGCAGGGTGTATGGTAGAGCTATTTTTAGGTTTTTGAGGAACCTTCTTACTGTTTTTCATAGTGGCTTCACTTTCAGTCCTACTAATAGTGCACACAGGTTTCCTTTTCTCCATATCCTCACCATCAAGTTAGTTGTTGACTTTTGGATAACTGTCATTCTGGTTGATGTGAGGTGGTATCTCATTGTGGTTTTATTTGCATTTTCCTCATACTCATGTTGAGCATCTTTTCATGTCTGATAATCATCTGTATGTTTTATTTGGACAAATGTTTCATATCCTATGCACATTTCTTTCATTAGATTATTTTTTTGTAATGGAGTTGGATGAGTTACTTATATATTTTGGTTATTAACCCCTTATTAGATATATTATTTGCAAATATATTCTCTCATTCAGTAGGTCGTCTTTTGGTTTTGTTGATAGTTACCTTCACTGTGCAAAAACTTTTTACTTTGATGTAGTCCCAATTATTTATTTTTGCTGTGCTTGCCATGCTCAAGGGGACATTTTCAAAAACATATCAATAAGACTGACATCAAATAATTTGCTACTTAAGTTTTCTTCTAGGAGCTTTATTGTTTTGTATATTGCATTTAGGCCTTTAATGTATTTTGAGTTTATTTTTGTATATGATCTGAGAGAATGGTTGTTTTATTTTTTGGCATGCATCTGCCCAGGTCTCCCAACACAACTTATTAGATTATCATTTTGAAATGGTGTGTTTTTGACTACTTTGTCATAGATTGACCATATAACTGAGGGATTTGCTGGGGTGAGGCTCTGTATTTTCTTCCATTGATATGTGTCTATTTATGTACTCATACTATACTGTTTTGGTCATAGCTTTGCAGTATAGTTTGAAATCAGGAAGTATGATATGTCCAGCTTTGTGGGTCTTTCTCCGCATTGCTTTGTCTACTTGTGGTTATAATTTATCCCTAGGTATTTTATCCTTCTTTATGCAACTGTAAATGGCATTTTTCTTATTTGTCCTCATTGTTCATTATTTATGTATACAAATGTGGCAGATGTCCTGTATATCATGTTTCCTATTACTTCACTGAATTCATTTATTCTATTAATTTTTCATGGATTCTTTAGGGTTTTCTATATTTAGTAACATGTTATCTGAAAATAGTGAGTTTCTTTATTTCCAGTTTAGATACTTTTTAGTTCTTTTTCTTGTCTGATTGTTGTGACTAGGACTTCCAATCCTGAATTAATAGTGCTAAGAGTGGGCATCCTTGTCTTGTTCCAAATATTAGAGAAAAGGCTTTTTTAAAAATATCTATTTTATTGATTATGCTATTACAGTTGTGCCAGTTCCGATCCCCACTCCCCTCCACCCCGGACACCCCCCCTCCCACCGACATTCTCCCCCTTTAGTTCATGTCCATGGGTCATACACACATGCTCCTTGGCTTCCACATTTCCCACACTATTCCATTCCTCCCCCTGTCTGTCCCCTACCCACTACCCACACTACTTGTTCTCTGTACCCTTTCCCTTTCTCTCCCTCCCTCCCACTCCCCTGTTGACACACGACCATATGATCTCCATTTCTGTGGTTCTGCTCCTGGACCAGTTGTCTGCTTAGTTTACTTTTGTTCTTGTTTTGGATGTGGTTTTTAATAACAGAGTTTACTGTCATTCCACTGTTCATACTTTTTCATCCTCCCTTTCCTAGATTTCCCTTTAACATTTTATATAATAAAGGCTTGGTTATGATGAACTCCTTCAACTTGACCTTATCTGGGAAGCACTTTATCTGCCCTTCCATTCTAAATGATAGCTTTGCTGGATAGAGTAATCTTGGATGGAGGTCCTTGCCTTTCATAACTTGGAATACTTCTCTCCAACCCCTTCTTGCCTGTAAGGTCTCTTTTGCGAAATTGGCTGACAGTCCTATGGGAGCTCCCTTGTAGGTAACTGTCCCATTTTCCCTTGCTGCTTCTAAGACTCTCTCCTTATTTTTAATCTTGGGTAATGTAATTATGATGTGCCTTCGTGTGTTCCTCTTTGGGTCCAACCTCTTTGGGACTCTCTGAGCTTCCTGGACTTCCTGGAAGTCTATTTTCTTGGTCACATTGGGGAAGTTCTCCATTATTTGTTCAAATAAGTTTTCAATCCCTTGATCTTCCTCTTCTCCTTCTGGCACCCCTATAATTCAGATGTTGGAACGTTTAAAGAAGTCCTGGAAGTTCCTAAGCCTCCCCTCATTTTTTTGAGTTCTTGTTTCTTCATTCCTTTCTGGTTGAATTTTTTTTTCTTCTTTCTGGTCCACACTATTGATTTGAGTCCCAGTTTCCTTCCCATCACTATTGGTTCCCTGTACATCTTCTTTTATTTCACTTAGCATAGCTTTCATTTTTTCATCTAATTTGTGACCGAATTCAACCAATCCTGTGAGCATCCTGATTACCAGTGTTTTGAACTCTACATCTGATAGGTTGGCTATCTCTTCATTGCTTAGTTGTATTTTTTTCTGGAACTTTGATCTGTTCTTTCATTTGGGCTATTTCTTTTTTCTTGGTGCGCCTGTTGCTTTAAGGAGTGGAGCCTTATGTATTCACTGGGGTGGGGCAACCCATGACACTGCATGGTGACACTGTATGTGGGATAGGGGTCTGAGAGAGAACAATGGCACTTGTTCTGCTCTCTGCCAGATTTCAGTCGCTTACCCCCACTACCCACAAATTGGGCCCTTCTTTGCTGATTCCTGAGTGGGTGGGCTTGTGCACTTTCTGTGACCCTGTGGGTCTCTCCAATGAACTCTCCTGTGAGGCTGGGAGTTCCTCCTGCTGCCGCCTCAACCCCTGCAGGTGTTTTCAATCTGTGGCTTGAGTCTTTTATTTCCCCTAGCTGTGACCCACGGTCTGTCTCGCTCCCCAGCTGTTTCTCTCAGTTTATCTGCACATGAATGTGGCACCACTGGTCTGCAAGCCTCAGCCCTGCTGGGCCCACCAGCCACTTCCTTGCCCACCTGGTCCTCTCCACCCTAGCTGCCCGGCTCCTTCCCGCCTACTGATCTGGATGTGTCTTCTTTGACTCCTTGGTTGTCAGATTTCCATACAGTTCGATTTTCTGTCAGTTCTGGATTTTTTTCTTGTTTTTTTTTTTAAATTTTTGTTCATCTTTTGGTTGTGTGAGAAGACACAGTGTGTCTACCTACACCTCCATCTTGGCCGGAAGTCCTGTCAAGAAAAGGCTTTCAACTTTTCACCATTAGTAGAATGTTAGACCTATAATTCTTATATATAGCCTTTATCATGTTGAAAATTATTTATATATAATTTTTATATACAACTTCCCCTGAACACTGCTGGTGGCCCTCAAGCCACGTTCCTGGTGCCCGAGTCCAGAGGGAGTGAGTCTGAGTAGGTGAGTCTGTATGTGGGTTCTTTAAGAGGAACTGCTTGGGGCTCCAACATTTCTTCCACTGACTCAATCCCCACTGGTTTTTGCAGCCAGAAATTGTGGGGCTTTATCTTCCTGACACTGGAAACGAGCTGGGGGAACTGGTGTGGGGCTGGGACTCTTCAGTCCTGAGATATCCTTCCCAAATTTTTTTTTTTAAAGATTTTATTTATTTATTTTCAGAGAGAGGAGAAGGGAGGGAGACAGAGAGGGAAAGAAACAGCAATGTATGGTTGCCTCTCACATGGCCCTCATCAGGGACCTGGCCTGCAACCCAGGCATGTGCCCCGACTGGGAATCGAACCGGGACCCTCTGGTTCCCAGCCCGCGCTCAATCCACTGAGCTACACCAGCCGGGTCCTTCCCAAATTTTTATCCAACACACATGGGTGAGGGACCAGCTTATTCTACACCTGAACCCCTCCCACCAATCTAGATGGATGTGGTTTCTTTAATTCTGCAGTTGTTAGACTTCCATTCAGCTTGATTTCTGATGGTTCCGAGTGATGGTTGGTCTATTATTTTAGCTGTAATTTGGATGTGGTTGTGCGAAGAGATGGGCCATGTCTCCCTATGCTGCCATCTTGACCGGAAGCAAAAACTCACAATACATTTTTAAATGTCCTATAAGCTAATGAACTTGTGAAGTTCTTGAGGCAAAGCAGAAAATCTGAACTAATCAGGGTAAATTTGACTACAAAATGATCAGTTTAAATATTGAGCACAGTTATAAATTTTTGGTTTCTTAGGACCTATGTAATTTGTTCATTAGAACAACTAGGGGAGTTGGAAGATGGTGGCGAGATAGGTGGAACAGAGTTTACTTCCTCCTGCCCACTGGTTGATTTTCTGAGGAACGGGGCGAAAACCCAGCAGTATTCCAGCACATGTGATGATTGTTGACCAAGAAGATTACAGGGGGATTTGAACATTCATACGGTAAGCAGAGTGCTTCGGAAGGAAAAGGTCCCCCTCAGAACCAGCCCGGGGAGCAGGGCGGATCTTCAGTCCCAGACCCGGCAGCCGCTGGATCAGGCGCAAGATTCTTGGGGAGGGAGCCAGATTGGGATTTGTGAGTGGTCAGATGCTTGTTTGGTCTGGCGGGCGTAAATAAGTAGAATTGTTTGGAGAGGAAAAACAGGAAAAAAAGTGGTGCTCTGTGGCTATTTCGAGAGGCCCCACCCCAACAGTCCGGAGGTTGGTGCGCGACCGGGATCGCTGCTCGAACGGGATCGGCGCACGACCGGGACCGGAGGCCCAGGGAAGTCTGCCTATAGCACTGGAGTGAGAACACATTCGGCCCTCGGCCCGCAGCAGCTTGCACTTCCATCAAGGGGAATTGGAGGCTGTTTGAACTCGGGGACCAAGGCTTTTCCCAGCTCATTCCAGAAGAATTGGGAACAGCTTGCAGTCAGCGGCTCTACGGCCAAGTGCGACCTGCAAAAGCAAACGGGAAGCTAAGGGCCGTGTGCACCCGCGATCCGTGGTCTAATCGTGCACAGTTCAAAAAGACCAGGGACAGTGCACAACTGGGCCCCTCAGCCAGAGCTCTTTGGCGCACATCCCAGGGACAGACATGAGAGGGAACAGACACGCACAGCTCAAAAATACCAGGGAGAGTGGGCAACCAAGGCCCCTCAGTTGGGGATTGCTGGCGCACTACCCAGGGACAGAGTTAAAAGCCAGCACAGGTGTGCGGAGCTCACACAGACAGCTGGGGACAAAGCCCTAGCCATCCAGCCCCAGCGCACGTAGCCCGGCAGGACCAATCAGCTTTGTGGGAATAAGGCAGAAGCACCCCGTTGAGGGGAGTGGCAGACCGGAGCTGCAGACTGCACAAACTCTTGACTCAAAGCAGGGTCCAAACTATCCAGATAGGGCACGGAAAGAACCTATTAGTTAGACCAGCAGAGAGAAAAAAGGTGGTGGGAGAGCTGCCCCTATCAGGTGCACATCAAAAGACCATTTGGACTCAGAAGCACACCGAGGAACTGGACTGGAGTCTGGACAACAGCGAAGAGTACACCTGAGGAACAAAGGAAAGCAAAACTAATATCTTCCAAGCCAGATGCGGCCTGGCCGGGCACCTTTAAAATAAGAAAGCTGAAGGTTTTGTGTGTGTGTGTGTGTGTGTGTGTGTGTGTTTTGTTTGTTTGTTTTTGGGTTTTTTTTGTTTTGTTTTATTCTGTTTTTGTTTTTTTAGCCCTTCTTCCTCTCTGTCCTTCACTATTTTTTAATTCCTTATTCTTCCCTCTCCTATAGTAACTTAGTCCCATCCTCCTCATCTCTCCCTCTTTTTTTTTACTTTTTTGTTTTGTTTTGTTATTTTTTAATTTATAAAAGATAAAAAAATTTGTTTTCTTTTAATTCATCCTTCCACTCTTTCTTTCTTTATACTTTATTCCTCCTTCCTCCCTTCCTTTCCCTATAGTATTCTTTATCCCTTCCTTCACTCCTTTTTTTTCTTTCTTTCTTTTTCTTCTTTCTTTCCCCCTCGTCCTCTCTTCTGTTTACCTACAGGTGAGACATAAAAACCTGGAGCTGTGAAAACATCAGAGTCAGTCCCGGACAGGGGCCAGTCCAAAAAAACAGAGACAGTGAGACAAAATTAACTTTGCTACTCGAGACAACTTGACAGATTAATTTAAGAAACAGAGGATAGCAAGAAGAGTCTCACAAACAATGGGAAGACAAAGAAACAACCCCCAAATGAAAGGAAAGGAAGACACCCCAGAAAGAATGATAAACGAAACACAGGCAAGCCAACTATCAGATATCGAGTTCAAAGCATTGATTATCAGGAAGCTCAAGAAGCTCGATGATCTCACAGAGAATTTACAGAAACTACAGGGAAACTATGATGAACTCACTGCAAACTATGACAGCATGAAAAAGGAAATAGAAACAATCCAAAAGGGCCAAGCAGAAATGAAGAATACAATATCTGAACTAAAGAACACAATAGAAGGAATCAAAAGCGGGCTCGATGAAGCAGAGGATCGAATCAGCGAGCTGGAAGACAAAGTAGAAAAAAACACCCAAAAAGAGCAGGACCAGGAAAAGAGACTCAGAAAGAATGAAGAGGTATTAAGGGAAATGCAGGACAATATGAAACATAATAATATTCGTATAATAGGGATACCAGAAGGGGAAGAAGAAGGGCAAGGAATAGAAAGCGTGTTTGAAAAAGTAATGATGGAAAACTTCCCGAATCTGATGAGAGAAAAAGTCACACAAGTCCAAGAAACACAGAGTCCCAATCAAAAGGAACCCAAACAGGCCCACTAAAGACACATCATCATTAAAATGGCAAAATTCCAAGACAAAGAGAAAATCTTAAAGGCAGCGAGGCAGAAATAGGAAGTAACATACAAGGGAGCCCCGATAAGGTTAGCAGCTGACTTCTCAACGGAAACACTCCAAGCCAGAAGAGAATGGCAAGAAATATTCCAAGTAATGAGAACCAGAGGCGTGCAACCAAGACTACTCTACCCAGCAAGGCTCTCAATCAAGATAGATGGCCAAATAAGGAGCTTCCCAGACAAAAGAAGTCTAAAAGAATACACCTCCACCAAACCAGCTCTGCAAGAGATCCTAAAGGGACTGATTTAAGGAAAGGAAGGGAGAGAGAGAGAGGGAGAAACACAGGTACAATAAAAAAATGGCAATGAATAAGGACCTAACAATAATAACCTTAAATGTTAATGGATTAAATGCTCCAATTAAAAGACATAGAATAGTGGAATGGATAAGAAAGTACGACCCACACATATGCTGCCTACAAGAGACCCACCTCAGGACAAAAGACTTACACAGACTGAAAGTGAAGGGCTGGAAACAAGTTTTCCAAGCAAACGGACAAGAAAAAAGAGCTGGGGTAGCAATACTCATATCAGACAAAATAGACTTCCAAAAAAGGGCCATAAAGGGAGACCCAGAAGGACACCTTATAATACTCAAGGGAAGAATCCACCAAGAAGACATAAATATTGTAAATATATACGCACCCAACACAGGAGCACCCAAATACATAAAGAAAATCTTGGAGGACTTCAAGAAGGACATTGATAGCAACACAATTATAGTAGGGGACTTCAACACCCCACTGTCAAAAATGGACATATCCTCCAAACAAAATGTCAGCAAAGACATTGTGGCACTGAACAATGCCCTAGAAGAAATGGACTTAACTGATATATATATATAGGGCCCTTCACCCCAAAGAACCTAAATACACATTCTTTTCAAATGTACATGGAACATTTTCAGACATAGACCATATGATAGGACACAAAACAAGCCTCAACAAATTCAAGAAAATTGAAATCATACCAACTATTTTCTCTGACCACAAAGGACTGAAATTAGAAACCAACCCAAAGGAAAAAAACCCAAAACACTCAAAAGCATGGAGACTGAATAGCATGCTATTAAACAATGAATGGGTCAAGGACAAGATTAGGGAAGAAATCAAAAAGTTCCTTGAAACAAAGGAAAATGAACTGACAACAACCCAAAACTTATGGGACACAGCGAAGGCAGTCCTGAGAGGGAAGTTCATAGCGATACAGGCCTACCTAAAACAAACAGAAGCAGTTTACACAAACAACCTAAATCTACACCTACAAGAACTCGAGGAACAACAGCAAAGACAACCCAGAGCAAGTAGAAGGAAGGAAATAACTAAGATCAGATCAGAATTAAATGACTTAGAGACTAAAAGGGCAATTCTAAAGATCAATGAATCCAGGAGCTGCTTCTTTGAAAAGATAAACAAAATCGACAAGCCTTTAAGCAGGTTCATCAAGAAAAAAAGAGAGAGGACCCAAATAAACTCAATCAGAAATGAAAGAGGAGATATTACAACTGATGCCACAGGAATACAAAGGATTATAAGTCGATACTATGAAGAACTGTATGCCAAGAAATATGAAAACCTGGGAGAAATGGACAAATTTTTAGAAAAATATAATCTTCCAAAACTCAATAAGGAAGAAACAGAAAGCCTGAACCAACCAATAACAGCGGATGAAATTAAAGCAGTAATCAAAAAACTCCCGACACACAAAAGCCCTGGGCCAGATGGTTTCACAGGAGAATTCTACAAAGCATTTAAGGAAGAACTAACACCTATCCTTCACAGACTATTCCAAAAAATCCAAAATGATGGAAGACTCCCAAACTCTTTTCATGATGCCAGCATCATCCTAATCCCAAAACCAGAAAAAGACACAACAGAGAAAGAAAACTTCAGGCCAATATCACTGATGAACATTGACGCTAAAATTCTCAACAAAATATTAGCAAACCGCATCCAGCAATACATTAAAAAGATCATTCACCATGACCAAGTAGGTTTCATCCCAGGGATGCAAGGATGGTATAACATTCACAAAACAATAAACGTAATACACCACATAAACAAAAGCAAAGACAAAAATCACATGATCATATCAATAGATGCAGAAAAAGCATTCGATAAGGTACAGCATCCAATTATGATAAAGACACTTAACAAAGTGGGAATAGAGGGAGCATTCCTCAACGTAATAAAGGCCATATATGAGAAACCTACAGCCAACATTATACTCAATGGACAAAAACTAAAATCTTTCCCACTAAGTTCAGGAACAAGACAAGGTTGCCCACTATCACCACTTCTATTCAACATAGTTCTGGAAGTTTTGGCCACAGTAATCAGACAAGAAAAGGAAATAAAAGACATCCAAATTGGAAAGGAGGAAACAAAACTGTCGTTTGCAGATGACATGATAGTATACTTAGAAAATCCTATAGACTCCGCCAAAAAACCACTCGATCTAATCATTCAATTTGGGAAGACAGCAGGATATAAAGTCAATATCCAGAAATCAAAGGCATTTTTGTATACCAACAGTGAATCAGCAGAAACAGAAATCAGGAAAAAAATCCCATTTGATTTAGCAACAACAACAACAACAAAAATACCTGGGAATAAACCTAACCAAGGAGGTAAAAGACCTGTACTCAGAAAACTAAACAACACTGAAGAGAGAAATCATGGAAGACACAAACAAATGGAAACATATACCATGCTCATGGATTGGAAGAATCAACATCATCAAAATGTCCATACTCCCCAAAGCAATATATAGATTCAATGCAATCCCTATCAAAGTACCAATGACATATTTCACAGATATCGAACAAACACTTCAAAAATTTATATGGAACCATAAACGGCCCCGAAAATCAGCTGCAATTTTGAGAAAGAAGAGCAAAGCAGGAGGGATCACAATTCCTGATATCAAACTATATTACAAGGCCACTGTAATCAAAACAGCTTGGTACTGGCATAAAAACAGACAGATAGACCAATGGAACAGAATAGAGAGCCCAGAAATAAACCCGAGTCTCTACGGGCAATTAATCTTTGACAAAGGGGGCAGA
>PVJI01006610.1:0-42206 GCA_004026765.1 Micronycteris hirsuta | reverse complement strand
GAAAATGAAACTCGAGCACCAACTTACACCATACACAAAGATAAATTCAAGGTGGATAAAAGACTTAAATGTAAGTCGTGACACCATAAAAGTTCTAGAGGAAAACATCGGTAGGAAAATCTCAGACATTCCACGCCGCAGCATCTTCAATGATATGTCCCCTAGGGCTAGGGACATAAAGGAAAGAATAAACAAATGGGACCTTATCAAAATAAAGAGCTTCTGTGGGGCTAAAGAAAATAGTATTAAAATACAAAGAGAACCAGCCGTATGGGAAAACATATTTGCCAATGATACCTCAGACAAGGGTCTGATCTCCAAAATATATAAAGAACTCATACGACTTCACTCCAGGAAGACAAAAAACCCAGTTAAAAAATGGGCAAAAGACTTGAACAGACACTTCTCGAAAAAAGAGATACAGAGGGCCCAGAATCATATGAAAAGATGCTCAACATCATTAGCCATCAGAGAGATGCAAATTAAAACCACAATGAGATACCACCTCACACCAGTCAGAATGGCCATCATCAATAAAGCAACGGAAAAATGTTGGAGGGGATGTGGAGAAAAGGGAACCCTACTGCACTGTTGGTGGGAATGTAAACTGGTGCAGCCATTGTGGAAAACAGTACGGAACTTCCTCAGAAAATTGAAAATGGAACTGCCTTTTGACCCAGCAATTCCACTGCTGGGATTATACCCTAAGAATCCTGAAAAACCAATTCAAAAGAACCTTTGCACTCCTATGTTCATAGCAGCACAATTCACAATAGCTAAGTGCTGGAAACAACCTAAGTGCCCATCTACAAAGGAATGGATCAAGAAACTATGGTACATTTACACAATGGAATTCTACGCAGCAGAGAGAAAGAAGGAGCTTATACCCTTTGCAACAGCATGGATGGAACTGGAGGGCATTATGCTAAGTGAAGTAAGCCAGTCGGTGAGGGACAAATACCATATGATCTCACCTTTAACCGGAACATAACCAACAAAAGTAGAAAGCAAGCAAAACATAACCAGAGACATTGAAAGTAAGAACAGTCTAACAATAGACAGGGGAGAGGAGGGAGGGGACAATGGGGAGAAGGGTTTTCAGGAATCACTGTAGAGGACCCATGGACAGAACTAAGGGGGAGGAGGGAGGCTGGGAGGGAGGTGGGGCTGGAGGGGAAGGGAGGAGGGGAGGGGAGAGGATGCAAATAAATGTAATTGAACAAAAAATAAAATTAAAAAATAAATAAATAAATAAAACAACTAGGGATTAAGATGGCAAAATTTGAATGTTACTGTGTAGTTGACAGAATGATTTATTGCTCCATAGGCTATTCAAATATAGGGATTATGTATGTGCTCAAACACCTACTTAATTGTTGAGAAGGCCCAGCAGCAAATGAATAAATACATTTTATTGGTACCAGATTTGCAAGAAGTTCCAGCAAATTTGAATTCCATTTAGGTGCAATTTTGTTATTGTTTGTCAAACATTGTCAGTAATGTTGTATGAGTATATAAATGCATTGCACTATTCAATGGCCAAAACCAATGGTATTAAAACTTTTACTTCATATGAACTCCTTATAGACGAGGGTCTTGATTTCTTCTTTGTATTCTTCTCCAGGTGACTGACTTAGTAAATTATACCATGGAGCAGGAGAGATAGACATGTAACCTAATAGGCTCATCCACATAAGCACATCTTAATATTATACAATAATTATGGTGTTCACATAATAAGTATAAATAATAAGATGACAACTTCTGTATGAAGATTGGCAATCAAAGTGTCAAGGTTTAAGTATTCTGGAAAACAGATCAGGCGTGAATCCTCTGGACACATAAGATACACAGCAAAATTCACCATATGCTCATTATCTAGGCTGGTCCGGCTAGGCATAGTAAAACAATAGTGACAGAAACCTTTTACCTGAAAGTTTGGCCTGGTCTAATTTTGAGCCAATAGACCAAAGTTTGCAGCACACCAGTGAACTCATATACAACATCCATAAGTTCATGGGATTTTTTTTATAAATACTCTTATTTGGAGTGATCCAAGTCAGTGCTTTCCTTGATACCTTCCATGTTAAGCCTAAACAAAAAAAAATTGGGCATTATCTTCTGATTTCTGCTTAGCATCCTTATTCTCACATTGCAAGTGAAGTTATGTCCTGGGAGAGGCAAATTTGTATATATGATGAGAACTGTAAGACCTTACAGTTCAGTCAAACCAAAAACTGAATTATAGTTTCACCATTTTTATGTAAGCTTTGAACACTTATTTCACTTGTATATATTTTAGTTTCATCATCATTAAAATGGGCTATCTTATGGAGTATTCTTATAAAATATTTAAATCATCTAGCATAGTATCTTTTTCACATTGAATGTTCAGTAAACAAATAGTTTTCCTTTTTGTGCCCAAACTGAATCACACTGGTCTGGGGTTCTGATTAGCATTAGAGAGTTCCCTGCAGGGGTCTGAATCCTAGACTTCATACTTTAAGAAGCTGTCAGGTAACCTGTTTCAAATAGACTGATTACTTAGAACAATGTTGTACTTTGTTTTGGTTTTTTTCCTTCCCTAGTCTATAGTTCTTTTTTTGTTGTTATTAAATTAGTTGTCCCCATTCCCCCCCATTACTCTCCCCTACCTTACCCACCCCCACCTCCCACATTCAATCTTCCCCCTTGTTGTCCTTGTCCATGTGTCCCTTTAACATATTCCTCGACTTGACCTTTCCCCTATTTCCCCCCAGGAAACCTGTGGAATAAATGTTTGCAATGGCCCCATATAATTATTCCTTAAAAATAAGGATCACTGCTGCATAGAATTCCATTGTGTAAATGTACCATTGTTTTTTGATTCATTCATTTACTAATGGGCACTTAGGTTACTTCCAGCACTTGGATATTGTAAATTGCACTGTTATTAACATTGGGATGCATAGGTTCTTTTGAATTGCTGTTTCAGGATTCTTGGAGTATAATCCCAGCAGTGGAATTGCCAGGTCAAAAGGCAGTTCCAGTTTTAGTTTTTGAGGAAATTCCATACTGTTTTCCACAGTGCCCAGCCCAGAAGTTCTTAGCAAGCTTTGCATGCAAGCCCAGAAAGAATGTGAATAGGACTTACAGTCAGGGAAATGAGCTCCAGCAGTCTCTTTTGATTGGTTTCCAGACCTAATACTTCAAATAATTCAATGAGAATTTCATACGCTTCTACTTGGTGTCAGTTATCATGTTAGCCATAGGGGATATAGAAATTAACACAATCCAGTTCAGACCCTTACAGAGTCTTTAGGTTCATGTGAGAGATTAGAATAGTCTAGGTAGGGAAGAAACTCAAGAAGAAAATGGTAAGTGAAATGCTGGGGGAGTTGATGGTTAGAAGACTTCCTGGAGGTGAGGACTCCTAATTTGAAATTTGAATATGTTGGAGCAGCTGAGCAAAAGTACATGTGAGGATGAGGGAGAATTTTGCTTGGCCAGCAGAATAGTATGTGCAAAGGCTCAGAGTTGAGAAGTACAGTGTATTAGTGGAAGCATGCTTTCATGGAGCTGAGCCTAGGTTATAGGAGAAGCAGGGAGACATATAACATAAAACAGTGGGGGTTGAACTTTGAAGAGCCAGTGAAGTTTAGAGTTTTCATTGTAGCAAAAGGAAGCTGCAGCGCTTACACTAAATGCAAGTCACTGCTCTAAATGTTTCATATACATTAGCTTATTATAATTGTCATAACAACACTATAATATAAGCACTAGTATTGCTCCCATTTTTCAGAAGATGACATGGAGGAACTACTTAGACTTTAACTAATTTGCCTAAGGTCATACAGCTGTTGAACAAATTAAGCAAATAAGCCATGAGACTAAAATGGCTCTAATGTCTTGGTAGCCTATGCAAGACTATCAATGCTAGGCCAGAATCAATGCACTCAAAATCTAAGAAAATAAAACTTAAGAACAATTCTAGGCCAGAATCAATGCACTCAAAATCTAAGAAAATAAAACTTAAGAACAATTGATTACAAACAACCAACTATGCTTTCCCAAATAAGGCAACTACTTAAGTAATAGATAATTAAAATAATCTGTTTTGCTTCATGTCTTTTAAATAAAAACGTCCCTTCTGCCTCCTGATGGTGAATTACTGCTAATCACCTTTTGTCTTGTGCTGCTTTTTCAAATTGATGTGTGCTCAGATAAACTCTTGAAAATGTTAATGTGCCTCAGTTTATCTTTCAAGAGGTTTGGTATTAGAAGTGTTACCAGAAGGACACCTCAAACAACCACGGGGTGCAACAACCAACCAGGTATAGGGTCTCACCTTTGCACTTATTTCTTCCTCACTGCACCTGAAGGTCATGGGTAAGTCTGTCTTATATATCTGAGCATGAATTCCCTTTATTGAACGGGGTCCAACATAAATGTTATGATCTCTCTGACTTACCCAGTAAAGTTCGACTAAGTTTAAAATAAACTTACCTGTGTCCAGTGTAAAGTCTGAGGCAGGTAAATTTTTTCTTAAGAATAGGAAAGGAGAAAATGGGTTCCTTCAATTCTAAAGAGTCTAGGTCTCCTCCATCTAGGACTCTAGCTAATTGTAACCCCCTGCAACATTTTTTTAAATTACTTTATTGTTGTTCAATTACAGTTATTTGCATCCTCTCCCCTCCCCTCCCACCCAGCGTCCCCCCACCCCCTTAGTTCCCTCCATGTGTCCTCTACAGTGATTCCTGAAAACGCTTCTCCCCATTGTCCCCTCCCCACTCCCCCCCTGCCATTGATAAACTGTTCTTAATTTCAATGTCTCTAGTTATGTTTTGCTTGCTTTCTGTTTTTGCTGTTTATGATCCAGTCAAAGGTGAGATCATATGGTATTTGTCCCTCACTGCCTGGCTTACTTCACTTAGCATAATGCTCTCCAGTTCCATCCATGCTGTTGCAAAGGGTATAAGCTCCTTCTTCCTTTCTGCTGCATAGAATTCCATTGTGTAAATGTACCATAGTTTCTTGATCCATTCCTTTGTAGATGGGCACTTAGGTTGTTTCCAGCACTTAGCTATTGTGAATTGTGCTGCTATGAACATTGGAGTGCAACATTTTATTGTAAAAATTCTCAAGCACACAGAAATGTTTTAAGACTTTTACAATGAATACCCATATGTCCATCACCTACACTATACAATTAGTACTTTACTATATTTGCTTTATTACATATCTATTCCTCCCTCTATTCAGCTATTACTCCCTCCTGTTTTTTATATACTTTAAAGTTGCATTTCCCTTTATTTTTTTCTTTTTTAAATAAATTTTGATTATGCTGTTACAGTTGTCCCATTTCCCCCCTTTCTTCCCCTCCACCCCACCCCCCCATTCCCTGCCCTTTAGTTTCTGTCCATAGGTCACACACTTAAATTCTTTGTCTTCTACATTTCCTATACTATTCTTAACCTCCTCCTGTCTGTTTTCTACCTACCATTTATGCTACTTATTCTCTGCACCTTTTCTCCCTCTCTCCCTCTACCACTCCCCTGTTGATATCCCTCTATGCCTTATATAAATCCCTTTAACATTTCATAGAATAAAGGCTGGGTGATGATGAACTCCTTGAACTTGACCTTATCTGAGAAGCACTTTATCTGCTCTTCCATTCTAAATGATAGCTTTGCTGGATAGAGTCATCTCGGACATAGGTCCTTGCCTTTCATGACTTGGAATACTTCTCTCCAACCCCTTTTTGCCTGCAAGGTCTCTTTTGAGAAATCAGCTGACAGTCTTATGGGAATTCCTTTGTAGGTAACTGTCTCCTCTTCTCTTGCTGCTTCTAAGATTCTCTCCTGATTTTTAATCTTGGGTAATGTCATTATGATGTGCCTTGGTGTGTTCCTCTTTGGGTCCAACTTCTTTGGGACTCTCTGAGCTTCCTGGACTTCCTGAAAACCTATTTCCTTCACCAGCTTGGGAAAGTTCTCCTTCATTATTTGTTCAATTAAGTTTTCAATCGCTTGGTCTTCCTCTTCTCCTCCTGGCACCCCTATGATTTCGATGTTGGGACGCTTAAAGATGTCCTGGAGGTTCCTAAGCCTCTCCTCAGTTTTTTGAATTCTTGTTTCTTCATTCTTTTCTGGTTGGATGTTTTTTTTTCTGCTGGTCTAGTCCGTTGATTTGAGTCCGTTTCCTTCTCATCCCTATTGGTTCCCTGCAGATTTCCCCTCGTTTCCTTTATATTATCCTTCATTTGTTCAAGTAATTGTGACAATATGTCTTTGAATCCTGTGAGCATCCTGATTACCAGTGCTTTGAACTATGCATCTGATAGGTTGGCTATCTCTTTGTCACTTAGTTGTATTTTTTTCTGGAGTTTTGATGTGTTCTTTCATTTGGGCCATTTTTTTTCCTCCGTGTGCCTGTTACTTTAAGGGGCGGAGCCTTAGGTGATCACCAGGGCAGGGCAACCCACTCATAGTGTTGTGGTGCTGTCTATGGGGCGGGGCCTGAGAGAACAATGGTGCTTGCTCTGTTCTCCGCACTTCCCCAGCTACCCACAAGCTAGTTGGCCCTTCTGTATTGGCTCCAGGGTGAGTGGATAGGCTTGCACAGTTCCAAGTCCCTGTGGGTCTCCCGAACAAACTCTCCTGTGAGGTTGGGAGTTCCTCCCGCTGCTGCCTCAACCCCCACAGGTGTATTCAATTGGTGGTTGAGGCTTTATTTCCCTGTGTTGGTGGACCAGGTGGTCTGTTCTGCTCCCCAGCTTTTCCTCCCAGTTTATCTGTGCGAGAATGTGGGACCGCCCAGTCTACCAGTCTCAGCCCCAGATTCGCTGAGTGCGCCTGCAGTGCCGCCACCGGCCTCTCTGGGCAGCTGGAGCATTGCTGGTACTGCTCCACAAACCGAGTCTTGCCGAGTGCTCTCCACCCTGCTCCGCCTCGCTTACCGGTCTCGATGAATGTATCTTCTTTAACTCCTTGGTTGTCAGACTTCCACTCAGTTCAGTTTTCTGTCAGATCTGGCTGTTTTGTTTTTTTTTTTAAAGATTTTGTTTATTTTTTTTTAGAGAGAGTGGAAGGAGAAAGAGAGGGAGAGAAACAGCAATGTGTGATTGCCTCTCACATGGCCCTCACTGGGGACCCGGCCTGCAACCCAAGCATGTGCCCCAACTGGGAATCGAACCAGGACCGCTTGGTTCTCAGCCCACACTCAATCCACTGAGCCACACCAGCCAGGCTGTTTTTGTTTTTTAAATTGCTGTTTTTCCTCTTTTGGTTGTGCGAGGAGGCACAGTGTGTCTACCTACACCTCCATCTTGGCAGGAAGTCTCCATTGCATTTCCCTTTATATTTCACCATATGTATATCACTTGTATTGAACAAGAGTTCAATACTTGTTTTTCTTTTTCTCTTCTGAAGTTAAATTTACATGACTTTGACAAATACATTCACAAACCTTTATCAAGATATGGAGCTTTACCACTGCCTAGAAAGTTCTCTTATGTCTCTTTTTCATAGGGTGGCCAAATTTCACAATTAAAAATACAAGAAGCCCAGCTAAACTTGAATTTCAGTGAAACAACGAACATATCTTTAGCATAATGTTTCAAATATTACACAGGGCATACTTATACTAAAAACCCTCTATTGCTCATCTGAAATTAAGAAAAAATTTGGGTCCAGAACCTATGCTTTCTTGTCTGAAAGCTGGTTAACTTTCCCAAAGATAACCTTGAATTAGTGGCCATAATGGGGAACTTTTAAAGTAGGTAGGCTTATCCATTTACAACAATGCAAGAGTAAAAAAAAAGTGTCCCGAATATCCCCCAAATTGAAATGCATTTAGTATTGGTATTTAGAAATTTCTAAATGAGTAAAAAATATCCTCTTTAAAGAATTCAGTACTGTCAGACATATTTATTATTTGTTCCAGTTGAAACTTGATAATAAGGTATTTCAAATTTTCCTTCTCTTCAAAAGGAGTTCTGTGGTCAGAAGTTGGTTGAATTGGAGACTGATATTCTGAGCCTGGTAAGAACTTTTCAAAAGCTTTATTTTCTCAGCTAAAATTGGACTATACATCCAGAGGGCTATAAAACATTCTGAAGCATTTGTGGAGCAATTTCTTAAAACGTTCCAAAGACTCAGAACTCTAAATATAGGACATAGAAATCTTTTGATTTCCATCTTAGTTGGAAATCTTCTCCTTCATATAAAGAGGAAAACTGAAGGCAATGCAGTTAGATCGGTATGTTAGCCTGTTGATGATATCACTCAGGCTGAAACCCAATTATCTGAAGAATTGAAAACAACTAATTGGTCTTGTGTTACAAATTAAGTCTTTGTAAAAACATAAAAATATATCTAGAAGCAAGTCACAGGACACCTATATTTTTTTTAACCATCCCAAGGGAATAAAGTTACCAATTTCAGTGGAGGAAACTATATACTTCTACATATTGCATCTTGGAATTGAAGTCATCAATGAAAACACAACACAGTCAAGCACTGGGTGGAACAAGGCCTTGCCTGGTGACCAATGCAGGGCAATTAAGTTCCCTAAACATTCAATGACATCCAAACTACAAAAGATGCTCTGACCTCAACGTCTAAGAGCCTAACATCTAATAATCTCAAATGGCTGCTTTCTGGAATCAGAAATTGATTTAGAGTCTGCTTCAACTAATTACCCCTTGATTTTGGTTTGTTTGTTTTCATAGAAATGTCTATTATTTAATACCCAATTGCTGGCTAACTTTGGGACTCCACCTGCAACACTGCCTCCTGACATGAGACACAACTGTTTAACTTAACTAACCTATTATTACAGACTATCTACAAACTCAACTTTCAGAATAAAACGCTTCTTGGAGAAATTTCTAAGGTAGAAAATAAAGGGCATGAAACATGCCACCCCAAAATGTTCCTTTGACATAAGATTATTCTGAGCTGATAAAGTGGTTTTGGATAACAAAATTGCTTTAAAATACTTCTTGGCAAACAAGGAGAAATCTGCACTATAACAATTACTTCATACTTTACCTGGATCAACGTCTCTGGTATAGAAGGAACTCAAATACGACAAACAAATGAGCCACTTGGCTGAAACAGGTTGAAGCCTCTTCAGACACATTTTTAAAAAGGTTTTATTTTTTATTTTAGAGAGGGGAGGAGAGGGAGAAAGAGAGGGACAGAAACATCAATGTGCAGTTGCCTTTCAAGTGCCCCCTACTGGGGACCTGGCCCACAACCCAGGCATGTGCCCTAGACTGGGAATCTAATTGGCGGCACTTTGATTCGCAGGCAGGCACTCAATCCACTGAGTCACACCAGCTAGAGCTTCAGATACATTTTTTATTTATTTGATACCAACTTGTGTTGCTCATGGAGGCCCTAGCTAAGGAGCATATTTCAGTCTCTGGGTATTATCCTCCTGATAGTCCTTACTGTAGTCTCTCTGCTACACTGTGTTTTCTCAAAAATCTTAAATACATGTTTGCAGCCATTAAAAGTATGTCAGATGATCTCCCAGTGCTTGGAGAAACATAAACAAGATGAGCAATAAAATAAAGAGCAAAGCAATTTTTCCATGGACCCAACACCATAACCTATGTGTTTCTTAAGAACAACTTAACCCTGATGGTGGCAGAGTGATGATAATACCAAATTTTGGGTCAAAGTCTTATGCATGAGACAATGCCCAAAAGGGGATAATTATTAAGATAATTAAACAAGGAAACCATTAAGCTGAGGTGACTCTAAGGCCTTGGTAGCCTATGCAAGGAAACCAAAACCTAAGCCAGAATTAGTGCAACTGAATGTGAGAAAATATAACTTAAGAACAGCTAATCAAAAGCAGCAAACTAGGCTTTCCCAAATAAGGGACTGCTTAAGTTATAGTCAAATTATTCCCTTGTTTTGCTTCTACATTTCTTCTAAAAAACTCTCTCCTCTGGCTCCAGTCAGATCACTCCTAATGACCTACACTTTGGCACTGCCTGATTTGAAATGATATATGCTCAAATATATTCTCAAAATTTTTAATATGCCCCAGTTCATATTTTAACACAGCTAACATGTAGCTAATCTGGGATTCGAACTCAAAGAATGTGGCCACAGACTGTGTGCTCTCGACAAACACATAATAGAGAACAGATATATGTATTTAAAAAAGAGAAAATAAAGAAAGCAAATATGAGATTGGACATGATTAATGGAGTGGGCTCTCTAAAAAAGCAATAGTGTAGCCCTGGCTGGTGTGACTCAGTGGACTGAGCACTGGCCTGTGAACAAAAGGGTTGCTGGTTAGATTCCCGGTCAGGGCACATTCCTGAGTTTCAGGCCAGGTTCCCAGTAGGGGGCACACGAGAGGCAACCACACATTGATGTTTTCCTCCCTCTCTTTCTCCCTCCCTTCCCCTCTCTAAAAATAAATAAAATCTATTAAAAAACAGAAAGCAATAGTGGAGGTGTGAGGTGAAAATTGTAACATCAGGTCTTTCCTTAAATCATTCATTCTGGGTGGATCTTGGCTTTTTATTTATTTTTTGTGTGTGTGTTTCACAAATACTTATTTTATTTAAGAGAGCATTGATTGTCATTAGGAATCTTTACAAGAATATGTTTAAAAATGAAATAAGAGTAATTATATAGATTGCTAGAATTACGCATATATTTGTACATCATAGAATACATATAAATTATGATAAAAGTTCATATCATGAGGTTTAGAGCATATCAGTATTTTCTTCCACTTATTTTTTTATTGAATTTATTGTGGTAACATTGGTTGATAATACCATACAGGTTTAAAGTGTGTAACTCAATACATCATCTGCATACTGCATCATGCCATCATTGACCAAAGTAAAGCCTTTTTCTATCCCTATCAATGTACCCTTTGCCTATCTCTACCTCCTCCCCTCTCCTTTTCCTCTGGCTATCACCATACTGTTGTGTCTATGTGTATATATATTGCTTAATACCTTCATCTTTTTTCACCCAACCCCCCACACCTTCTCCATTCTGACAGCTGTCAGTCTGTTCTATGTATCTTTGCTTTTTTAATTTTTGACTACACAACATCTACGTTTTTCTTCATAATAAACTCCTGATATTTTGGGGGGTGCAGGGAGAATTACTTCCTCCCCAAAGTGTGTAGTTGTATTAGCATTCTCTAGAGAAACACAATCAATAAGCTATATATGGTATAGTTAGTCTGAATCCAGAAGACAACCAGCAAAACTGATGCTGTAAGTTCCAATACGACTGCAGGAGAAGACTGATGGGCCATTTCAAAAGCTGTCAGGCCAAGAGTGAATTATCCCTTACTTAGGCTTCCCCATAGATTGGATGATGCTCACTCACATTAGATAAAGCAATTTGCTTTACTTAGTCTATGAGTTCTTATCTTTTTTTAAAGATTTTATTTACTTATTTTTAGACAGAAGGGAAGGGAGGGAGAAAGAGAGGGTGAGAAACATCAATGTGTGGTTGCCTCTCACGTGGCCCTCACTGGGGACCTGGCCTGCAACCCAGGCATGAGTCCTGACTGGGAATCGAACTGGCGACCCTTTGGTTCACAGCCCGCGCTCAATCCACTGAGCTACACCAGCCAGGGCTATGACTTCATATGTTAATTTCACCCAGAAACATCCTCACAGATACACCCACAGTAAAATTTAACTAAATATCTGGGCATCATGTGCCCTAGTCAGGTTGACACAAAAAATTAACCATCACAGTAGTTCTGGCAGAAGGGTTATTCCAAGGTCTCTTGTGCATTATTGAATTAATAGAGACCAGAAATTTTCCTTCTTCTGCCCCTTTATAACCAGGGTATGGAATGTGAATTCAATTTATGCACACCAGGTGCTCCCTCCTGGGACTTTAACCTTGAAAATACCCTGGCTGGTGTGGCTAGCTAGACCGAGTGCTGGCCTGTGAACCAAAAAGTCACTGGTTCGATTCCCAGTCAGGGGCACATGCCTAGGTTGCAGGCCAGGTCCACAGTTGGGGGCATGTGAAAATTGATCAATGTTTCTCTCATACAATCATGTTTCTCTCCCTTCTTTCCCCTCTCTCTAAAAATAAATAAATAAAATCTTTAAAAAATTCGTTTGGAATTCGAAACAAAACTGCTTAGTGAAAAGTAGAAATATTGTTGTCTAGTGCTTATATTTCAGGCAAGGACAATGGCCATTAATTTGTAATGGTCCAATATCCAAGAAGTTTTTGCCAGCCTGAGTTTAGGATTGGAGAAGACAGGGTCATCTGAGCCTGAGGTTTCTGGGGATAAGTGCAATAGATGGATGAGGAAGAGAGAATACTGTGGTATTGGCAAGATAGTGGATCAAGTAGGGAGCCAGGAGATCTAAGATAGATGGTAAAATAATCAAAGGAGGGCCTTCCTTTGTTATTTTCAAGGTTTTTTTTTTAAGATTTTATTTATTTATTTTAGAGAGAGGGGAAGGGAGGGAGACAGAGAGGGAGAGAAACAGCAATCCGTGGTTGCCTCTCACATGGCCCCCACTGGGGACCTGGCCTGCAACCCAGGCATGTGCCCCGACGGGGAATCAAACCGGGACCCTACGGTTCCCAGCCCGCGCTCTATCCACTGAGCTACACCAGCAAGGGGTATTTTCAAGGTTTTTGAGACTGGAGTTCCTGATGGTATTGAAAACATTGGATCAGGAGTAACATTTTAGGGTGATTGCCAGTTCCAGGTAGTGGGCATAGTTGTGGAAGTCTGAAGTAGGGATTATGATCATTATATTTTAGGTGAAATAATTGTTTTTACAAGGCTAAAGGTTAGGATGGATCATCTTTGTTCAGGTTAAAGTTACCAAGGAAGATGGTGATACTAAAAATAAGAAAATCTATGAACCCAGTACCTACCACATTGTAGAAAGTAGGAGATAAAGTCAGGGGAAACAATGTTAACAGTGGAGAAGTAAAGTCTCAGTTAAAGCAGGATCTGAAAGAAAAACAACAGATTACTTTTCAGAAACTCCATGGAAAGACTCTGACTAGTTAAATAACAGATATAGGGAAACAAACTTACACATGTTGTTGACAATTTTCAAACATCACTTTAAAAGAGCAATTGAAAGAGAATCGAGAAGGAATCAATGCCTTTGTCATTCCAGCAGCAGCACTCCATACTCATACAAAAACTCTTCTAACTGCTCTTATCTCCCATTAAAAAAAAAAAAACAAACAATTATAACCCACTCATTCCAGTGCAAGCTTCATGGAGTTTCTCCCCCAGTTCTCAGTTCTTAGTGTTCCAATTCTTACCACATCCCTGTGACAGATGCAATCTTGTCAATTGAGGATAGCCTTGAGACTATATGTTGACTGCACCTTGACAGATTTGTTAATTATTTTTAGAGAGGGGATGGGAAAGAGAGAGGGAGAGAAACATCAATGTGTGGTTGTCTCTTGTGCATCCCCTACTGGGGAACTGACCTACAACCGAGGCAAGTGCCCTGACTGGGAATCGAACTGGTGACCCTTCGGTTCACAGGCCGGCACTCAATTCACTGAGCCACACCAGCCAGGACTGGAGCTCTTTTTAAAATAAGTTTATAATAACACTATAATCACCTTTCTGCCATTATTTTTTTCAAAAAAAGTTTTCAATTTGTTGCCCTTTCTCTTCTCCTTTCAGCACTCCTATGAGGTGAATGTTGTTATGTTTGAAGTTGTCCCAGAGGCTTCTTCCCTTATCCTCATTTCAACATTGTTTCAATTGGTTCAATTCAACTGGTTTAATGTTTCAGCACTCAACTGTTAATGCTGAACCTCTCAGGGAGAAAAACTCACTTCTAACGAGTCAGAAAGTTCTAGACCTTCCTTACCTGGATGTCCCAGGGTTGAGTGTTGAGAAGCAGTCATTGCAACTCTGGAAACCCATATCCTTTGCATAAACCTGGTCTCACTAGGCAGCTCTTAAGTCGGGAGTAGAAATTACTTCCTGGCTCCATGGTAGCCAAGGACCTGTACTGCCAACCCTATCATCCTCAGACGATGCTAAAAAAAGATCGGATACAATTGACTCAAGGACTCTGAACAGTCATGAATCAGCAGGTATAGGGCAAGGAGTGGGTGAGTATACATAGATGTAAGGTCCCAAAGCCTGGGAGTGAGAATGATAGCAGATCAGGAGTGTATTGTGGTGCTGCAAGTGAGTATTGGTGTGAATTGGTTAAGAATTCTGCTTTTAATCTAGACAGGGAATTCAAATATTGTCTAGGTGTCTTACTAGTCTAGTCACTAAATGTCTTTGAGTCTGTTTTTTGCTTCTTAAAATGGGAATAATGATTGTATCAAGTGCTCAACAGAGCCACTTAGCATATAACACATGTTAAAAAATGTGAGATATTTACTATAAGTTTCCTCTTATTCCCACACTCAATACATTATCAAATCGTTTTTATCTTTAAAATGTTCCAGACCCTGCCTGACCACTCCTCTTCATGTATACTGTTCCCTCCCTAGCTAAAGATACAATTTCCTCTTTTAGGTAATAGTCTCCTAGTTGATTTTGCTGCTCCTACTCTTTTCTCCTCTCCTAAACATCTGTCCAGCAGTCAGAGTAACCTTTTTTTTAAAAAAACATACATCATATCAGATTACTTCCCTTATCAACATCTTCCAATGGCTTCCAATTTTACTTAGAACAGCACTGCCTAATAAAAATAAAATGAGCCACAAATGCATGTCACATGTGTAATTCAGAATTTTCTAGTAGTCATATTAAACATGTGAAAAGCAGATAAATCCTATATTTTCATTATGCCATCAATATTTAAAACTGCAATATTTTACATTCTGCTTTTTACACTATGTCTTAAAACTCCAGTGTATGTTTTATTTTTTTAAAAGATTTTATTTATTTATTTTTAGAGAGAGGGGAAGGGAGGGAGAAAGAGAGGGAGAGAAATAGCAATGTATGGTTGCCTCTCACATGGCCCTCACGGGGACCTGGCCTGCAACCCAGGCATGTGCCCTTACTGGAAATCAAACCAGGACTCTTTGGTTCCCAGCCTGCGTTCAATCCACTGAGCTACATCAGCCAGGGCCCTCCAGAGTATGTTTTATACTTGCAGCATATCTCTCTCTTTGGACTGGCTATATACCAAGTGCTCAATAGCTACATGAGGCTAGTGGCTATTATATTGGGCAACGCAGAGTTAAAATAAGGCAATGGCCTAGGTGGCCTATATGATTTGACTCCTGTCTACCCCTTCAGGCCAATATCCTACCACTCTTACCCTCTGTCCCTGTGCTCCAGCCACACTTACTTTCTTTCCCTCAAATATCCAAGCTGGTTCTTGGGTCCTTTGAACTTGCTCCTCCGTATGGAATGATCTGGTGCTATGTCTTTCCATGGCTCGCTCTTCTCATCCTTTAGGATTCAGTTGAAAAGTCACTCCTCAAAGAGGTTCATCCTTGTCCCTTTCTCTAAAGTGGTATTTTTCTTTATTGTCACTCTGTTCACTTACTTGACTTTATTTTCTTCATACTAGTTATCATAATCTTAATGTTTTATTTCCTTGTTTATTAGATTTTTTTGCATACCTCCACTCACTAGAATGTAGTCTCCATGAGAGCAGACACACAGCCATATCCCCTGGGCCTAATGCAATGCCTGGTATAGAGTAAGTGCTTAATGAATATTTTTTGAATAAAATATGAACATTAGCTGTTGAGGGCAGAGTCTGTAAAGGGCCATGTCTTGGGGACTTATTTGGGCCAGAGAGGGTCACTTGTATTTTGTGCCAGTATTATTCTATCAATAACCAATGATGTGGCTTTGTGATTGTTATGATTGAAAGATTCCCTCAGTAATAGTCATTAGGGAACTTTGGGGGAAAAAGAACAATATTTATTACTTACAAATCCTATATGGTATATGGCACACTTGGAGCCACACAGTCAGGTCGCAGGTAGACAGAGAGTGATTGTGTGCCTCGTTCTGCTTTTATTGAGGTAGAGGTATTGTAGATGCACTAGGGTGTTGTGAGTTCAGTCTTTGTTGGTAAATTTAAAATATATGACTGGTTATTAAAGCACAGAAAAGAAAAACAAGCAGACCCATGATCAGTTATCTAGAGGCTGCAAAGAAGTATTCAAAGTCATTAAAGGCAAGGACCTACATCCAACATGACTCTATCCATCAAAGCTCTCATTTAGAATGGAAGGGCAGATAAAGTGCTTCCCAGATAAGGTCAAGTTAAAGGAGTTCATCATCACCAAGCCCTTACTGTATGAAATGTTAAAATAACTTCTCTAAGAAGGAGATAAAAAATACAAACAGTAAAATGACAGCAAACTCACAACTATCAACAACCAAACCTAAAAACAAAAACAAAAATGAACTAAGCAAACAACTAGAACAGGAATAGAATCACAGAAATGGAGATCACATAGAAGGTTATCAGTGGAGAGAGGAAGGAAGGAGGACAGGGAAAAGGTACAGGGAATAATAAGCATAAATGGTAGGTACAAAATAGAAAGGGGGAGTTTAAGAATAGCATGGGAAATGGAGAAGCCAAAGAGCTTATCTGTATGACCCAAGGACAGGAACTAAGGTGGGAGAATGCTGGTGGGAGGGGTGGTGTAGGGCAGAGGGAAATAAAGGAGAGAAAAAATGGACAACTGTAATAGCATAATCAATAAAGTGCATTTAAAAAAAAAGAACACACAGGATCTCTTTACTATCCTTGAAAATCCTGTTAATCTATAATAATTTTAAAAATTCACCCTGGCTGGTATTCCTTAGTGGGTTAAGTGCCGGCCAATGAACCAGTAGGTTGACAGTTCAGTTCCCAGTCAGGGCACATGCTTGGGTGCAGGCTAAGTTCCAAGTTGAAGGTGTGCGAGACAACTGAGAGGCAACCAATCGATGTTTTTCTCTGTCTCTTTCTCTCTCTCTTCCCCTGCTCTAAAAATTAAGTAGCAATTGGAGATGGGAGAAAATCCAGACAACTGTAATTGAACAACAATAAAGTAATTTAAAAATTAAAACAAACAAAATTAAATTAATAAATAAAATAATAAAAAATAAGTAAATAATTTTTTTTAAAAAATCAAAAGTCAATACAATAAAGATGTAATTATCACCAGAAGGGCAATTAACAAGTCAACATTAAGTTTTGTATATATTGTCAATGAAGATGATAATTGGAAGAGTCTAAAATAAAATTTTCAACAAAATAAATAATTGCATTATTTTAAAAAATATAAAAAATTTAAAAAGCAGCCTGGGTTGTGGAGGGGAGTGGAGTTTTATCTAGTCCTGTAGCTGGCAATGTGTTTACTAGAGATAGCCTTCTTTGAAGTGGATTTGTCAGCAATCAAAGCTTCAGTCAAGCATTTGCATTACAAAAAATAAAAACCAAATGTCAGGGTTTACTACAACCTGCTTCTAAGTCTGTTCTTCATGCAGATATTTTTGGAGGCCTGAACTTATCTTGCATTTGCAGGTGACATCCAGGCAGAACTCTGGAGAGTCAGAGAGACAGTCTGGGGCTACACACACACAGAGCACCCCGTAGCCCATTTATTGGGGTAACATTGGTTAACAAAATGATGTCAGTTTCTATAACACAATCATCTGTACATTGCATTGTATGTTCACTAACAGATGTCCAATCTTCAAGATGTGGTACATAGAGACAATGAAAACTACTCAGCCATAAGATGAAATACTGCTTTGTGTGACTCATGAAGGGATCTTTAGAATATTATGCTAAGCAAATAAGTCAGACACAAAAAGTCAAGAACCATACCATTTCAGAGATATATGGGATATAAAACTGAAAGCAGCAAAAGAACAAATAAGACAGACAAACAAACCCTCGTAGACACAGATAACAAACAGTATTGTGGTTACCAGAGGGAAAGTGGAGTACGGAGACAGAGATGGGTAAAGGGGGGCAATTATCTGTACTCAAATATTCTGGTATCCTGCTTTCCTTAGCCAGGGAGAAAATGCTATGATACGAATCATGATGCTACATGGGCTGCCACTTCAAGGCTAATGAGCAGAAACCATTCTGGAGCTCAGGTACAAGGCCCAGCTCACTTCAGAAGGGCTCAGAATAAAGCGGACAATAGTTACCACAAATACCACTGTCCAAGATGGGGAGGAGAAAAACCAGAAGACTAGGCATTCATTCTACAAAGACTGATTGTGTGCCTAGTGTATGCCAAGAACTGTGCTTGATTGTGGAGATGAAGTGAAGAGAAAGAGAAAGATTGTGTTCGTCCTCAGAGAATATAGTTTAGTGGAGGAGGCAGACTTAAATAATTTTATGTGTGATAAGAGTTAAGAAGTAGACCCGTAGGATGCTGTAGGAATTACATGAATGAGGGATTCTGACCTATCCTGGGCTTTCAGGGAAAAACTACCTGAGAAACATGAGTTGAAATCTTAAGGACAAAAAAATGTAAATCAGCTAAGGACAGAGTGTGTGTGTGTGTTAGGAGTGAGAGGTGGAAAAGTGTTCCAAGTAGAGGGAATAGCAAATGCAAATGCCCCGATATAGAAAACAAGTTTGGTGTATTTAAGGGACAGAAAGAAACTTGATATACAGGAAGCTGAAGAAGGGAGAGAGTAGCAAGAAATGAGGCTGAAAATGCAGCCAGTACCTAAGCCATGAAGAGCCTTGTAGACCATCTTAAAGTTTTGCAACTTTATCCAAAGAGCATAGGATAGCTATTGAGGGCTTTGTAAAAAAAATCATAATAGCAGTGTGAAGACTAGATTCAGAAAGTGTAAAATTATGGTCAAGAAAACTAGTTACAAGTTACAGTATCTGGCACAAAGTAGGCCTTAAATAAGTACTTGCTGGTTAAATGAAGGGAGATTGCTAATTCACTAGCCCAGGCTGGAGATGATGGTTGCTTGGATCAGGACGGTAGCAGTTGAAAGGGAAATGTGTGGACAAATTAGAAATCTATATAGTTGGTAAAATCAATGAGGACTAGGTAATTGATTAGATGGGGAGGCAGTGAGGGTGAGGGAGGATTAATGAATAATTCTGTTTAATTTTTTGAGCCAGGTTTCTGGATTAAGTAATCTGAGAGGGATTCCATTTATTTAGGTATGGGACATTGGAGGAAAATGGTACACCAGTGGGAAGGTAGTAATTAATTGTCCTTTAAATGTGTTAAGTTTGATGTCTCCCTGGATTTCTAGTGGGTATGACCAATGGGAAGTTGGCTACAGGGGTCTGAAGTTCAGAAGAATGGACAACGTTGTAGGTAAAACTCGATGTACAGATAATCATTCAATCAATAGGAATAGAATTCAAAACCAAGCTGCAAGAATCTGTGAAAATGTTCAGGGGAAGGAAGAGCCAGCAAAAATCTGAGAATGGGCAGGAGTATGAAGAAAATGAGGAATAGTGGTGTCATGAAAGTTGTGAAAGTCAAGTAAGATGATTGAAAACTACTGGTTAAAATTAGCGATGTGGTCCACAGTGTCAAAGTAAGAATGGTATCCTGCAGGTATTTTATCATCCTGGACAAAATACCTAACCCAATTGGATGGTTATGGTATTAGTGAGGAGTTAGGATGCAGGGTTGGGGCCTGCAGGCACAATTATGAGTTACTTCCATTGGGTTCTAGTAGAGTATTTCAGTACCATAAGCACTTTACAGAAATCAACATGCCTTTTTCTTTGAGCACCTGAAGAGAACATCATCAGCCTGGGATTCTGTCTGCTCTTCCATTACAGTGGTGGCTTATGCTGAACCACTCAAAGACTTCAGCTGGCTTAACTAAAATGGGACTAGACAGGAGAAGGGATTGAGTAAAAAGGTCTCATGGACATGGACAACAGTGTGGTGATTACAGGGGAGAGGGGACAAGGGGACAAAATGATAATAGAAAAAGAATAGCCGTGACTGGTTTGGCTCAATGAATTGAGTGCTGGCCTGGAAACCAAAGGGCCACTGGTTCGATTCCCAGTCAGGGCACATACCTGGGTTGTGGGCCAGGTCCCCATTTGGGGGTGTGTGAGAAGCAACCAATTGATGTATCTCTTGCACATTGACGTTTCTCTTCCTCTTTCTCCCTCCCTTTCCCTCTCTCTAAAAATAAATAAAATCTTTAAAAGTTGAGGAGAGAATTTTACCTTGTATAATCAAGTTGGCTAAAACTTGAATTTTTATTGCAAGGCTTTTAAATGAGTTTTGATATCAATAATGTACTTATTTGTAAAATTAACACTTGACAGTCCTTGATCTGCTAAAAGAACAAAAATTTCCTGTGTGGACAGCAAATATTTTGAGTTGTGCCAAATATGTTTCACACTATTTTCACCAGTCTTTAATTTCTTAATGTCATGTCTTCTTAATATTAGAAAAAAGTTTATTTGTGGTCAGAACCATGTAACCTTCTGTGTTTGCCTTCGAAGTATTATTTCAGAATGATCTGTGGTCAAATTTGTCAGATTCCCAAAATTTTGATATTTTTGGAAAATTTTCCTGTCAAATTCTAGAAAAAGTCATTTGACCCCAAACTAACTGTGATATTTACCTGAGGGCCCTGGAATATCTCAAAGGATTTGTTTCTTTCCTTATAAAAAGAGAGGTATTAAACTAAAGACTTATTCAGTATGTGAAATTGCGAGGGAAGCATTATGATATAGGAAAATTAGTAAGCCTTCTTTATACCTTGTTTGTATAGGTATATGTTATAAGTATTCCAAAAACTGTGTATAATTCCTGGAAGTCTGATGTTTCCTGCCATACAATGTTGTTTGTCATCAAGACTGAGGTTCACATTGAAATGACTAAAGCTGGGTGTTAGGGAAATGACCTAGCTGACTCTCACACAAAGGCATCGGCAGCAGAACGTATAACAATTATGGCACACATGGATGAAGTCCATTTTGCTTCTTCAAATAAGAGTCCCTCATTGTAGGACTTTTGCCATCACAATGTACTTGTAATACAACTAGTCTGCTTTTAAAGAATTAAGATGGGGTAAATAATGACTGTAAAAATTTTAACAACTGAAAACTGGTGGTATAATCAGTACCCATACTACCACCCAAGCCAGAATTCTGGAACTCTTCACTCTCACTCCCCACATGTAAGACATTACATGTACTACCAAATTAACCTCCTCAGTAGCTCTGTAATCTTTTTCCTCTCCATTCTCTGCCTCTGGTCTGATTGTGGTTCTCAACTTCTCTGCCTTGAATTCCTGCAGTAGCCTTCTCCCTGGCTTCCCTGTCTACAGTCTATAATGCTTCTACTCCACCTGGTAACCTGAGTACCTATCTACACTGAAAATCTTATCATGTACTGACCTCCTTGAAACTTTTCACTATTGCTCAGACAGGTGAAATTATTCAGTTTCCCAAAGTTATTAAATACTTATTATGTGCCAAGGACTATGTTAAGTATTAATAATAAAGTGTTGAACATAAGATGACCCCTGCGTTTAAGGAATTTACTCTGGCTTAGAAGACAGGCACATAACACATAATTATAATATAATCTGATAAATTTTGTGATAGAAATATTTAAAGAATTTTAGAAGCATGGCACACAATCCATTGAGGGTAATGGCTGTGACTTCCTAATCTTAGTATTCTAAAATCCTGTCATAAAGTCTGATTCAGTATTTTGTTGTTAAAATACTGAAAAAATGATCCTCTGATCCTGTTTGTAAAATAGGGATGAATCTTATTTATGACATACAAAACAAGTGCAATGTATAATCTTTACTAAGATCTTAATTTGAATAGACCAATGGTAAATTACTTTTATAAGAAAAACAGACAAATTTAAATATCAACAGAATATTTAATAATTTAAGGAGTATTGACTTGTTTTTAGATGTGATAAAGGTGCTATGGTTATGTTTTTTTTTGAAGTTCTTATATTTTTAAGATAGGTAAAAAGCATTTACAAAGGAAATAATATGACATCTAAAATTTGCCTCAAAATATTTCAGTGGTGGTGAGATGCAGGAAGTGAGTGAGAGTATAGCTGAAATAAGATAGGCCATGCAAATGTTAATAATTGCTTAAGCTGTGTAACAGATTTTTTAAAATTATTTTGTTGATTTTATAGGATTTTCATGGCAACCAAATAAACATCATATAAAATGCTTGATATAGTGTCTATCTCTTCAAAAAATGTTACTTTTGCTTCTCCTCTATCATTTTATCCCTCTCCATTGGGTGGGACAAAGCAAAGTTAACACTAGGTAAGTGGGATAAAAATTAGAAGCTTATTATCTGAAGAGCTAGAAACATACTCAGTACTATTTCTCTCTTCTGACTGATGAGTGGCCTGAGTGACAGCTTCCCTGAAAAGCCTGTAACAGCAATGTCAGTGTCCAACACCAACATAAAGAAGGGGAAGGAAATCATGCCTTCCAGTTCTGAGGAGAGAAGAAAGTATATATACTCAGTTTCTGGGCTGAAAGGAGCTGGCTTATTCTAGTGTTTTCTTTTGCTTCTTGAATCTATTCTGCAATATTGCCACCTGGTGGCTATCCAGCATCACATGACCTTGTTTCCAGGATGCAGAACTTGCTCAGATAGTTCTGCCTATTCTATGAAAGTTTTAAGAGAAAATGGCCCTTCTCAGTGAAAAGTTTCCTGATTTATTCAAATATTCATACCCTCCCTCTTGCCCAGTCAAGTGCCTTGTACTTAACTTCTGCTACAGCACTTGTTACGTTATAATTGTTTACCCATCAGCATTTAATAATTCTCTTAACAAACTTATTTTTTTTAAGTGTCTGCTTTGGGGTAGATACCAAGTTAGGCTGGGAGATAAACTGGTAATTAAGCTAGTTGAGAAGAAACATGTAAATGGAGAATTAAAATAGTATAACATTTGCTGAATCCTTAGAACATACCAGTAAGTTTTCTAAATGTTTTATAGTATGTGGATTAAGTCATTTAATCCTCACAATGATGGGGGAACTCAAGAGTCAGAAAATTTAGTTTTAAGTTAATAGTTAATAAGCCTAGTAGCTAATGAATGTGAAAAGCTATTGTTCAGGAACCCTAGGTATGACCCACCCTGACTGCAGGAGACCACAAACAACTGACCTTTGTGCTCCAGAAGAGACCATAAGCAATCAAGGTGGTATCCAAACCATTGAGTTCCCGGGAGAGACAGTCTGCGGCCCAGACACAGATAGAGAAAGCTGACCAGGACACAGGACACAGGACTCAGAAAATCACTGGTCAACTGATGAAAGGATGTTAGGGAAATTGCTGGACTGTAGCTTTTATCTGATTAGCCTCTTTCCTGAATTCCAAATCCCTTACCTACACTTTTGCCCCCTTATAAAAAAGGCTGGCTTGAAAACAAATGTAAGACAGTCTGTTAGGGTATGAACCTGCTATCTTCTCAGATGGCCAGCCATCTAAATAAAATGCTCATAAAGATTTAATCCCTGTCTCTGCTTATTGGGTCTGGTAGGTGGTGGGCAGCATGAACACCAGCTTTTCCGGTTTCAACAATAACTCTATGAGGTAGATTAAGTTATTATCTCTATAGGTAAGGGGATAATGTCACAGAGAGGTTAGGTGAATTGGGTAAAATCACACCGCTGTGGAATACTAGGGCTAAAATTCAAACGTGGTCTAGTTTATGAGCCTATACTTTAAGTTAAAAACAACAAAAAACACCATATATAACTGTGTCCCCGTCCAAACCTTGCGCATGTATGTAGCACAATGACTGTCTGATGACAAAATAAAACCTTGTACCTCTCAGGTGTGAGGAGAGAATAGTTTAGGTAGGTGAATTTCCTAGCAGGTTTAGGTGATCAAGAAACCTAATTCCATTCCTCTAAATCTCATTTTGCCTGGGGATTCTATCCCCTTGATTCCTGCCTCTTGCAGAACTGAATACCCACCTCGGTGGAAGAAAGTGTTTTGCCTCTAATGCTCTGTCTTAAATATAGACCAAAAACATGTCACTTATTCTTTTCCCAAGTGTGGTGGAGCTAGACTGTCATTTTCAATTTTTTTTTTACCAGATTCTAAAGGTAAACAGAACAAAAATAAACAAAACTATTGCAAGAAACTTTCAAATTTCATTCCCTCAATCTCATGAGGTAGGTGAGTAATCCCATTTCATAGATAAAGATAATAGGACCAGAGAGTTGCAAGTTGTTCAGGGTCACACCACTAATAAGCAAAATAGCTGAGTTTTGACTCTACAGCATGAGAACGTGGTTTCTGACTACAACAGTATATTATCTCTCTTACTTTTAAATCCTTTTTTAGTCTCTTGCTTACTATGCTTTACTCTTGGAGTGGTACATCCATTGAAACTAATAACAGATATTTTAGTGGCTTATGTTGAGTTTAACTGTTTTTGACTCATCTATCAATTTTCTACAATTACCCAACTTTTATCCCTACAGGCCAAAGTCAAATCCCATGCCTTCTGCATGAAGTTTTATCATCCAAGGCCACCAATTCATTGGTTCATTGAACACTTGTTTCCCTTCCCTTTTTAAAAATTTTATTATCATTTTTATTCTGACAAAATACAGATAGCATAAAATGTACCTTTAATAACATTTAGGACATTCAAAATATTATGTGAGCGTTACCACTCTCTACTTCCAGAACAATTTCATCACCTCTAAAGAAAAACCTCGTTTACATTAAACAGTCACTCCTATGACTCATTTTCCACAACCACTAATCCACTTTTTGTCTCTATAGATTTACTTATTCTAGATGTTTCTTATAAATAAAATCATACAAATCATAAAATGTAGGCTTTTACATTTGGCTCCAAGGTTCATGATGTATCACTATTTCATTCTTTTTTTAATGATTTTGTAACATTCCATTGTTACAGATACCATATTTTCTTTTCCAGTTTATCACCTGATGGACATCAGGACTGTTTCCACATTTCGGCTATTGTGAATGGTGCTGCTATAAACATAAATGTATATGCATTATTTTTACATCTGTTTCTAATTATTTTGTGTTTATGCCTAATAGTGGAATAGCTAGGTCATATGGTAATTTTGTTTAATGTATTGAGAAAACATAATTGTTTTGCACAGTGACTATGCCATTTTACAATCCCACCAGCAATGTGAGGGGGCTCCAATTTCTCTGCAGTCTCACCAACATCTGTTATTTTCCTTTAAAAAAAAACTTATGACAATAATAGTAGGTGTGCTATAACATCTCCTGGTTTTCATTTGAATTTCCTTAAAGACTAAGAATGTTGAACGTCTCTTTAAGTGCTTGTTGGTCATTTTTATTTATTTATTTTTTTGAGAAATCTATTTAATTCCTCATTTTCAATTAGATCATGTGTCTTTTTGCTGTTGTTGAGTGGTGTGAGTTATTTATATATTCTGGATACTGGATCGTTATCAGATATATGATTTACAAATATCTGCTTTATTTTGTGGATTGTCTTTTCTCCTTATTTTTTAAAGGTTTTATTTATTTATTTTTAGAGAGAGGGAAGGATTGGAGAGGGAGAGAAACATCAATGTGAGAGAGCTACATGAATCAGTTGCCTCTCTCATGCCCCCAGCTGGGGACCTGGCCTGCAACCCAGGCCTGTGCCCTGACTGGGAATCAAACCGGGACCCTTTGGTTCGCAGGCCAGCACTCAATCCACTGAGCAACACCAGCCAGCACACACTTGTATTTTCCTTAATTTAGGCAGAAAATCTTCAGTCTTTATCACTGAGTGTGACATTAGTTGTGGGTCTTTCATAATTATTAAAATCAGGAAAAATGTGAGGACATTACTAAAAGTTTCACAGAAATAAAAAGGATTACAATAGTGTACCATGTACAATTATACACCAAAACGCTGTAAATCCTAGATGCAACAAACAAAGTCCAAAAAACCCAAAACGTATAACACCTAACTGAAGAAGAAATAGGAAATCTGAATAGACTTATAACAGGTACAGTGACTGAGTCCATAATCAAAAACCTCCCCAAAAAGCAAAGACCAGAATTAAAAGTCTTCAGTGGTGAATTCTACCAAACATTTAAAAAAATTAACAGCAGCCCTGGCTGGTGTAGCTCAGTGGATTGAACATGGGCTGGGAACCAGATGATCCCGGTTCGATTCCCGGTCAGGGCACATGCCTGGGTTGCAGGCCAGGTCCCCAGTGAGGGCCATGTGAGAGGCAACCATACATTGCTGTTCCTCCCTCTCTTTCTCCCTCCCTTCTCCTCTCTCTAAAAAATAAATAAAAAAATTTTCAAAAAAAAATTAACAGCAATTATTCTCAAATTCCGTCAAAATATTGAGAGGTAGGAATATTATCTACCTCCTTCTATGATGTGAGTGTTACAATTACACTGATAACGAAGCCAAATGAAGACACACAAAAAATAAAACTACAGAGCAATATTTTTATGTATTTTGATACATAAATTTTCAAAAAAGATCCAGAAAACCAAATTCAGCAGCATATTAAAAGGATTATGCACCGTGACCAAGTAAGACATTTGTAGAATACAGCATCATTCAACACATAAAAATCAATGTAATATACCATAGTAACAGAATTAAAAATAAAAAATATCATCTCAATTGAAACAAATAAAACATTTGACTATATTCCAGATGAAAACACTCAATAAACTAGAAATAGAAGAAATTTTCTGAACATAATAAAGGTCATATACAAAACCCCCACAACTACCATCATACTCAATGGTCAGAATCTGAAAACTTTTCCCATAAGATCAGGGAAAGGACAAGAATGCACACTTTTACCATTTCTGTTCAACACAGAATTGGAAGTTATAGCCAGAGCAATTAGGCAAGAGAAGAAAAGATATCCAAATTCTAAGGGAAAAGTAAAATATCTATGTTCACAGCTGATGTGATCATATATGTAGAAAACCCTAAATAGACCACACACACAACATAACACACACAGACAAATCTGTTAGAGCTAATAAGTGAATTCAGCAAAATTGTAAGATACAAAAATCAGCACACCAAAATCATTTGTGGTTTTATATTCTAACAATGGGCAATCAGAAAATACATTATAAAAAGCAATTCCAGCCCTGGCTGGTATAGCTCAGTGGATTGAGCGCAGCCTGGGAACCAAAGGGTCCTGTTTCGATTCCCAGTCAGGGCACATGCCTGGTTTGCGGGCCAGGTCCCCAGTGAAGGCCATGTGAGAGGCAACCATACATTGCTGTTTCTCCTCTCTTTCTCCCTCCCTTCCCCTCTCTCTAAAAATAAATAAATAAAATCTTTTAAAAAGCAATTCCATTCACAATAGTATTAAAATGAATAAATTACTTTGGAATAAGTTTAACCAAGGAAGCAGAAAACTTGTACACTAAAAGCAACAAATCATTGCGTAGAAAAATTAAAGGCAAAATATATAAACAAAAAAAAATCTACGTGTGTAGACTGAAAGTCTTAAGGTTAAGGTGATATTATCACTCAAAACAATCTATAGATACAATGCAATTCCTGCCAAAATTCCAATGGCATTTTTTCAGAAATGGAAAAGCCCATCCTAAATTTTACATGGAGTCTCAAGAGAGCATGAATGGCCAAAACTATTTTTAGGGTAAAAGAAGGACAGTTGGAGGATTCACACTTCCTGAATCCAAAATTTACAACAAAGCTACAGTAATCAAAGTGTGAAGTACTGGCATGAGAGTAGACATATAGATCACTGAAATAGAGAGCCCAGAGATAAACTCTTGTATATACAGTCAATTGATTTTCAATGAGGGCACCAACACCATTCAATAAGGAAAGGGTACTTTTCAACAAATTATACTGGGAAAACTTGATATCCACAAGCAAAAGAATAAAAGTAGACCCTGATATTACACTATACAAAAATTTAGTTAAAATAGATGAAAACTTCAATGAAAAGACTGAAATTATAAAACTTTTACAAAAAACAGAGACAAATTTTCATGATATTGAATTTCTCATTAATTTCTTGAATGTGACACCAAAAGTAATGGCAAAAAATAGATAAACTACACCTCATAAAAATCAAAATTTTTGCCCTGGCTGGTGTGGCTCAGTGGATTGAATGCCAGCCTGTGAACCGAAGAGTCACTGGTTCAATTCCCAGTCAGGGCACATGCCTGGGTTATGGGCAAGGTCCCCAGTAGGGGGCATGTGAGAGGCAACCACACACTGATGTTTCTCTCCCCTTCTTTCTCCCTCCCTTCCCCTCTGTCCAAAATAATGAAATACAATCTTTAAAAAACATGACATGTTTTTGTGCATCAAAAGATACAATAAAGGGAATGAAAAGACAACCCACAGACTGGGATACAATATTTACAAATCATATATCTGAAAAGGAACTATTATTGATATTATATTGAACAATTCCTATAACTAAAAACAAAACTATTAAAATTATCTAAGAACCTGAATAGACATTTCTATGA
Organism: Micronycteris hirsuta; assembly: GCA_004026765.1. Taxonomy (NCBI): domain Eukaryota; kingdom Metazoa; phylum Chordata; class Mammalia; order Chiroptera; family Phyllostomidae; genus Micronycteris; species Micronycteris hirsuta. The sequence continues at coordinate 13,780 of PVJI01006610.1, read as the reverse complement.
AGAGAATGTTCAAATGGTCAATAAATGCATAAAAAAATGCTTAACATTACAAACCAATAAGAAAATGAAAATCACAATTAAGTATTGCTTTATATTCATTAGGGCATAGAAATCACAAACCAGACCAAGACTGAATCTTGCCCCTATAATTTTTTTTTGGAATGGTGAAAATTTTCTGGAAATGGTTAGTGATAGTGGTTGCACAACATCATAAATGTTCTAATGCTACTAAATTGTAAACATATTCAGGAAAACTGAAATTTGATATTATATATTATACCACAATAAAAAATAATCTTAAAATATATAATGATAGTTTTCTTGAAAAAAGACACCAACTACAGAAGAAATCACTTTATTAATTTGCTCATATAACTTTGGACCTAGGTTTGGGAGTCACATTTAAGATTAGAGTTGAGCTAAGGAAAATATATCTTCTTCAATATACAATGAATCGTCATAAATAAAAAGCCTTGCCCTGACTGGTTTGGTTCAGTGGGTTGAGTGTTGTCCCACAGACCAAAAGATTGCTGGTTCAATTCTTACTCAGGCCACACACAAGGGTTTCAGGCCAGGTCCCCAGTTGGGGCCATATGGGAGGCAACTGATCCATTTTTCTCTCCCTTTCTTTCTACCTCCCATCACCTCTCTAAAAATAAATAAATAAAATATTTTTAAAATATAAATAAAGAGCCATCATGCCAAATGAGGGAAAATTCAGAAGATGAGGTAGGAGTCCCCTTAGTGAAGCATGAGGTAGGAGCTATTAGAATCATGATCACTGGCAAATAATTGCAGTGGACAACAGGGTCTGTGATTTTTTTCAGCCACATTTGTAGTCTCTTTTTACCTGACTCCAGTTCCACAATGAAAAAAAGAGCTTCTTTGGCAGCCTTAGATCCCAGCTATAATGCCCTTGTGATGCCAGATAGCATGACAGACAAAAGGCTGTAAGAATAGCAATGAACACGGCTTTTATTTTTTTCCTTTATCTTTTTATGTTAATTAAATTCTACCATGTCTAAAAAAGAGTTTATGCAGAATTAAGTCAGTCTGCCCCAGCACATCACATTTCTGTTTAATCAGAATGCTAATGCAAGAGCTCGGTAAAAATTACCTCATTATTTTCAAAACTGCTCTTAAAAAAAACTGATGGAGCAAGAGAACAATGGAAAAGTACTACAGCTAAGAAACCTGTGAGCTCTATGGCTTTACTTTTCTGGTTTGTTTTTTTTTCCGTGAATCTGGGCAACTTTGCAATAAATAAATGCCTAGTGATAAATAATATAACTTCTATTAAGAGTTTACTGTCAGTTTCATCATCTTTAAATTCATGCATGAATTTTACATTCATTGTTTATTATTTAAGGAAATATTTATTGAACACTTACTATGAATCAGGCACTGTTCTAGACATTGCAAATACAGCAGTGAACAAAACATAATTTTCTGACCTCATCATGAATACTGCCTTCTCTTCCTCTTATTCTCCCAATGCTGCCTCTTTTTCTTATCTAGTAAACTGGGTGACCTGGGTTCTAGACCTAACTCAGCCAGTAATTAAATTAATAACATTGACTAATATTTTTTTAAGAATTTTTTAAAGATTTTTAATTTTTTTATTTTTAGAGAGAAGGGAAGGGAGGGAGACAGAGAGGGAGAGAAACAGCAATGTATGGTTGCTCCTCACATGGCCCTCACTGGGAATCGAACCAGGACCCTTTGGTTCCCAGCCCACGCTCAATCCACTGAGCTACACCAGCCAGGGCACATTGACTAATATTTTTGCACTGAGATAACCTTGTACAGATCTTAAAGATAAGCAACACACTCATCTGGCAGCTATGGAGAACCCCCACATCAATTTAATGAAACCTCTATTATCCAGGAACTCATAGACCAGTAGGAAAGCCAGACACAAACCCAGAAACCTATAATACGAGTTTTAAGGCAAGAGAGAAAAGAAACAAAAATGTAATAAGGAGGGACACAGAGTTATTTCCAGTGTGTGAAGGTCTAGAAGGATTCCACTAAATCTTTATTGTGTTGGATAAGATTGAGATACTTTTAATGGACAGCTTTCATAGCAGAATGTACAAAGCAGTCCGGTGGTGGTCAGTGCTCTGCAGAAGTAAGAATAGATCATTTTGTTGGATAACATTGTAAAAAATAAGCTCTAAAGTTATATGAAATATTATTATAAATGCCACCTAGACATTTTAAGTATATTTTATTGATTATGTTATTAGTTGTCCCAATTTCCCCCCTTTGCACCCCTCTGCTTAGTACCCCCTTCCCTCCAGCAACCCCCTCAACTTAGTTCATGTCCATGGGTTCTGCATATAAGTTCTTATGCTTCTCCATTTCTTAGCACCCCCATATCTCTTTTTTACCTGTCAATTATGCTTCTTATACCCTGTACCTCTTTCCCCATTCTCCCCCTTCTACCTCCCTGCTGATAACCCTCCAAATGATCTCTGTATCTATGATTCTGTTCCTGTTCTGGTTGTTTGCTTTGTTTGTTTGTTTTTTTACATGCAGTTGTTGATAGTTGTGAACTATCCTTTATATAGTTGACTTTTTAATGTTCATGGTTTTGATCTTCTTTTTCTTAAGTAAGTCCCTTTAACATTTCATATAATAAGGGCTTGGTGATGATGAACTTTAGCTTTACCTTCTCTAGGAAGCACTTTATCTGTCCTTCCATTTTAAATGATAGTTTTGCTGGGTAGAGTAATCTAGGTTGTAGGTCCTTGATTTTTATCACTTTGAATACTGCTTGCCAGTCCCTTTTTGCCTGCAAAGTTTCTTTTGAGAAATCAGCTGAGTCTTATGGGAATTCCTTTGTAGGTAACTGTCTCCTTTTCTCTTGCTGCTTTTAAGATTCTCTCCTTATCTTTTACCTTGGATAATGTAATTATGATGTGCCTTGGTGTGTTCCTCCTTGGGTCCAACTTCTTTGGGACTCTCTGAGCTTCCTGAAAGTCTATTTCCTTTGCCAGATTGGGGAAGTTCTCCTTCATTATTTGTTCAAACAAGTTTTCAATTTCTTGGTCTTCCTCTTCTCCTTCTGGCACCCCTATGATTCAGATGTTGGAACGTTTAAAGTAGTCCTGGAGATTCCTAAGCCTCTCCTTTTTTTTAATTCTTGTTTCTTCATTCTGTTCTGGTTGAATATTTCTTACTTCCTTATGGTCCAAAGTGTTGATTTACGTCCTGGTTTCCTTCCCATCACTGTTGGTTCCCTGTAGATTTTTCTTTATTTCACATAGTGCAACCTTCATTGCTGCCTGGGTCTTTTTTATGCTCTTGAAGTACCCAGTGAGTTCCTGGAGCATACTGATAACCAGTGTTTTGAATTGTGCATCTGATAGATTGGCTATCTCTTTGGTGTTTAGTTGCATTTTTTTCTGGAGCTTTGAACTGTTCTTTCATTTGGGCCATTTTTATTGGTCTTGGTGTGCCTGTTACATAGTAAGGGGCGGAGCCTTAGGTGTTCACCTGGGCAGGGTAACACGTTGCTGGGTTGTGATGCTGTATGTGGGGGAGGGGGTCCCAGAGGGAACAGTGCCACTCACTCCACTCTCTGCCAGCTTTCAGTCACTTCTCCTGCTACCCGCAAGCAAATTGGGCCTTTCTGCTGCTGATTCCCGGTGGGTGGGTTTGTTTGCATTCTAAGACCCTGTGGGCCTCTCCAATTAACTCTCCTGTGAGGCTGGGGGTTCCTCCTGCTGCCGCCACAGGTGTTTTCAGTCAGATGGTTTGAGGCTTTATTTCCCCGTTCTAGAACCCTGGGTTGTGTGTTCTGTCTCACTCCCCAGTTGTTCCTCCCGGTTTATCTGCACTCAAATGTGGGACCACCTGCTCTGCCAGCTGCTGCCTTGCCACAAATCCTCTCTGCCTGGCTGCCCGTCCATCCCCTTCTACCGGTCTGTATGAATGTTTCTTTTTTAACTCCTTGGTTGTCGGGCATCCATACAGTTTGATTTTCTGTCAGTTCTGGTTGTTTTTTGTTTTTAAATTTGTTGTTGTCTTTGTTTTGGTTGTGCAAGCAGGCACAGTGTGTCTACCTATGCCTCCATCTTGGCCGGAAGTCCAGAATAACCCACTTTTTTATTTTAAATGAATTATTACTCTCTTCTCCGTACTTAACAGGGAAGTGGCATTGGTCCCATTAGCCTGTCTAGAGACTGTAGTTTATTCTGCTATGTTTAGAAGGCATTTTCAGGGGTTATGTCTTTATTATTAATCATTAATGCATTGGTGGGTATCAGCTGACAGTCATTTTATTGCTCAAACTGAAACCTTCAGAAAAGGGAATTTGTATAAGCAGTAAGAGGCATGAGGTGGAGAAATTGTGATTGGCAGTTGGGATGGGTAGAAATGGAAAATATGAGGTCAGGGTACAGCTCCAGCAGGAAGAGCAAAGAGCTGTTGATTCAAAAGCCATTTCCCTGCTTCTAGCCTCAAGGCTGTGACATTATTAAAAACTTAATATGGTGTCAAATCCCTCAAAGTCTCTTCCTGGGCTGGCTGAGCAGGGCGGCAGCTTCATGACAGACTAAAATTGCATTTATCAATACAAGACAAGCCATAAAGACTGCCTAGACTCTGAGCACTTCTCATTCTAACATACCCCAGCCATCATCACAGACAGCAAAAAACTCAAATGCACATTCATCTGCAGAGAGATCTAATATTCCTGGCAAAAAAACAAAACAAAACAAAACAAAAAAACCGCCTCTTCCTGAAAAGCTGAAATCTGGAAGGCAGATGGATATATGAGCTAAGTCAGACCACATGCGTAATCCAGAGGGGCCATCAGAGATCTTGCCTGTGGGGGTGGGCAACCTGGTCCTTGATTGCTTAGTGCATTCTTAAAGCCTTTGGATCTTGAGGCAAGATGAAAGGAAAAGAGTTGTAGGATGAAAGGGGGAAGGTAATTTATGGAGAGCTGGGTAGAAGACAAAGAATTAGAGCTGCACACAAAGGAGAGTGGGTGAAGGAAAGAGACACAGTGGCTGAAGGTGCTAGGAGAGGAATAAGGGAAAGCGGAAGGAATGGGTAGAGGTGAATAAGCCAGGCTTGAGGTGAGAAAATGTTCAAATTCAAGGAAATCTTAAGAACAGCTTAGACTGAGCTAAGAGCTGCTTAGAAACACAAGTCTAACAGGGATATACAGGACGAACTGAGTAGAAAAGTCATCCCAAATGCAAGAGATACCATCTGTTTTGTTCACCACAGTATAACTAGCAATTATCGCAGTGTCTGACTGATTGACTGAAGGAATAAATGTGCTTGTAATATACTATGATCCTGCTTGGGCTCAATACAAGACACTATGACTATGGTTCTAGCCAAGATGGAGGAGTAGGTACAAATGCTTTGGTTCCTTGCACAACCAAAAGAAGGATAACAACCATATTAAAAACAAAAAGGAACCAGTACTGCCAGAAACTATACGGAAGTCTGACAACCAAGGAGTTAAAGAAGAAACATTCATTCAGACTGGTAGGAGAGGAGGAGACAGTCAGCTGGGGCAGAGAAGGCCCAAGATAAGGTGGTGGCTGGCGGTCTGGGGTAGTCAAGGCAGTGCCTGGTAGACCAGAATATCCTACATATGCACGCAAATAAGCTGGGAGGAACAAATGGGGTATGAGAGAGACTGGGCAACCCAGGGCTCCAGCGTGGGAAACTAAAGCTTCAAAACCTCTGGCTGTAAAAATCTGTTGGGGTTTCAGCAATGGGAGAAACTCCCAGTTTCACAGGAGAGTCCATTGGAGAGGCCTGTGGGATCCTAGAATGCACACAAGCCCACCCAACCAGGAATCAGCACCTGAAAAGGCACGATCTGCTTGTGGGAATTGAGGGAAGTGATGGAAAGTGGGGCAAAAACTGAGTAAGCAAACAAGCAGCATTGTTCCCTCTCTGACCCCTCCCCCACATATAGCCCCGCTACCCCACCCTAGCAAATACCTAAGGCTCTGCCCTTACAAAATAACAGGTGTGCCAACACAAAGAAATATGTCCCAAATGAAAGAACAGATGAAAACTCCAGAAAAAGAACTAAGCAACAGCAAGATAGACAACCTGTCAGATGCAGAGCTCAAAACACTGGTAATCAGGATGCTCAGAGAAATGATTGAGTATGATTGCAAAATAAAGGAAGAAATGAAGGTTATACAAAGTGAAATAAAGGAAAATATACAAGGAACCAACAGTTAAGTAAGGAAACTGGGACTCAGATCAATGATTTGAAACAAAAGGAACAAATAAACATATGATTGGAAGAGATTGAAGAAACAAGAATTCAAAAAAAAAAAAAAAAAAGAGGAGAGGCTGAGGAACCTCTGGGACAACTTTAAACATTCCAACATCCAAATCATATGTGTGCCAGAAGAAGAAGAGGAAGAACAAGAAATTGAAAACTTATTTGAACAAATAATGAAGGAAATCTTCCTCAATCTGGCAAAGGAACTAGACATGCAAGTCCAGGACGTTCAGAATCCCAAAGAAGTTGGATCCAGGAAAAAACATACCAAGACACACCATAATTAAATTACCCAAGATTAAAGATGAGAGAATCTTAAAAGCAGCTAGAGAAAAGGAGAGTTACCTACAAAGAGAGTTTCCATACAATTGTCAGCTGATTTCTCAAAAGAATCCTTACAGGCAAGAAGGGGCTGGAAAGAATTATTAAAGTCATGAAAGGCAAGGACCTACATCCAAGATTACTCTATCCAGCAAAGCTATCATTTAGAATGGAAGGGCAGATAAACTGCTCCCCAGATAAGGTCAAGTTAAAGGAGTTCATCATCACCACGCCCTTATTTTATGAAATGATAAAGAGATTTATCTAAGAAAAAAGAGCATCAAAAACTATGCACAGTAAAATAACAACTCACACCAATCAACAGCTGAACCTAAAACAAGAACAAAAATAAAAACAAACTAAGCAAACACTAGAACAGGAACAGAATCACAGAAATGGAGATCACATGAAGGGTTATCAGTGGGGAGGGGGAGGGAGATAATAGGGAAAAGGTACGGGGAATACGAAGCACAATTGGTAGGCACAAAATAAACAGGAGGAGGTTAGGAATAGTATAGGAAATAGAGAAGCCAAAGAACTTTATGTACAACCCATGGGCATGAACTAAGGAGGGAGAGGGTAATTCTGGAGGGAGGGAGGGTGCAGGGCTGAGGGAAATAAAGGGGAGGAAAAAAGGGGACGACTATATAGCATACTTAATAAAATATACTTTAAAAAAGAATTTTTGAGACTTAAAACCAGCGGCATGATATATAAAAGGAGGAATTAATAAATGTACTTTAAAATTTTAAATATGCTGAATACAAAAAAGAAAGCACTATGACTACTACTACCAGATAACACTGAATACATTTTCTAGTGACAGGCACTTTTGTAAGTGCTTTCAAAGTAATAATTCAGCCCTGGCTGGTGTAGCTCAGTGGATTGAGTGCGGGCTGGGAACCAAAGGGTCCCAGTTCGATTCCCAGTCAGGGCACATGCCTGGGTTGCAGGCCAGGTCCCCGTGAGGGCCACGTGAGAGGCAACCATACATTGCTGTTTCTCTCCCTCTCTGTCTCCCTCCCTTCCCCTCTCTCTAAAAATAAATAAATAAAATCTTTAAAAAAGGTAATAATTCATGTAATCGTCACAACCCTATCAATCTGGTTACTATTATTATTACCATTTATGTGAGGCAGTATCAAATGATGGTTAAAAGCATAGCTGCTGACATATCCTGTCTCTGTCACTTACTACTTATGTGACCTTGGGCAAGTCCTCTAACCTTTTTTTTTTAAAGTTACAGATACTTTTTTTTGAGATTTTATTTATTTATTATTAGAGAAAGGGGAAGGGAGGGAGACAGAGAGGGAGAGAAACATCCATCTGTTGCCTCTCTAATGCTTCCAATCCAGGACTTGGCCTGCAACCCAGGCATGTGCCCTGATAGGGAATCGAACCAACCACTCTGGTTTGTGGGACAATGCTCAACCACACCAGTCAGGGCTAAATCATTGTCTTTGACTTGAGATTGTATTCTATGACTTAAAGGAGAAATTGTACGTGCCCAATTCTGGTTGATTTTTCTAACCCTGATCACGTGCCTGGAGGTAAGATACACATTGAAGCATGGAGAGGAGTCAGGGCAAGAGTAAAACTTCACTATCGATAGGTGATGAACTAAATGATTTGTGTGGCTAAATGAGTGTGCTAATACTGCTTTGTATATTACACACATATTCTGAGTTCTCCAAGTTAAAATACAAGAAAGAGGTCCCTAGCCACATTCCTTCTTACTGTATCTTCACCTCTCTTCCCCTCCCTTGTTGTTCCTACGTGTCCATCACAGGGAGCATAGGCTATATAGGATTAGACCCAGCCGGGTTCAAGTTCCAGCTCCTTCACTCCAAGTTTGACCTTGGGAAATTACTTAACCTCACAGAGCCTCCATTTCTTCATCTGGAAAATGGGATTAACATTTTCCTCAGAGAATTATTGAGAGAAACAAATGAAATAATGTAGAAATGAAATAATACAGAAAATTATTATGTACATTATCATGCATTGTAGCTGCACTATACTTTCTATACTATTCGTCGATCTGGAGCTTTCCTGTCAAGTCCTATGGTATATATTGCTTTCTTGCCATATCTGCTTATTTCTCTTCAAAGTGACAGCTTGATCTTCTTCAGTACTAAATAGAGCCATGTGTGTCTTTCAACTCCTCTCCCACCTAACATATGTGCAATTTTGTGTGTATCTTTTAGAGACAATTCTGCCTTCTAGACTAACCTAATAACTTCCTGAGCCTGGGACTTTGGTAACAGGAACTTTTCAAATATTTCTCAAGATCCTTACCTACCTCCTCTGCTATAAAGAGAGCTAGACTTGGTCAAGGAAAGTGAAATAGCCCCCCAGCCAGGCTTCTGCTGAGGGCCACAGAAATCCTCTCAATTACATTTGAATCACTTATTCTTTGCTAATTACAGACTAAATAGCCCATAAACAACACTGTGGGTTTTAGCTATATATTTTCTATTTGCCAGTGGTGCAGAGTTAGCTCCAGGGGTTATTTCAGAATAGGACTGTCTTGGTTTTCCATTCTCACTGGACTCTTATTGTTGAAAACTCAAGGAGTAACCAAAATTGTCACATGATGGCAGGGCCTCCATTTTTAAAAGAAGAACTAGAACTTGGATAAGTCAGTATTTTTTTAAAAAATGTTTCACCCACTTAGGGTGGGAGATTCCTGCTGGCTTATGGGGAAATAGGAAATATGGATAAAATCCATTCTTATTTCCTAGAGACTATGAATCAATAACTATGTACTTCCTAACATATGTATTGAAGGCACTTTAGGATAGTGAGAAATAAAGACTATGGCCTTGATTGCCAGGCTACCTGAGTTAAAAATCTTCCCTCTGCCCCTAATGAGGTGTGAAATTAATACTCATAACTTAACTTTAAAAAAATTTGTTATTATTCTAGGTTATCCTTCTCCTCTACTTGCATGGACAATGTCCAGTTGACTGCTGTCTGCAGGGTAAAAGTCATTAATTCATATCTCACTCATCTAGACTGAATGATATTTCACATGGAAATCAGCTGATATTTTTCTCCCTATTTTGTATTAAAGTGTTTGCTAAGAAAAGTAATCATTAAGCCATACTGCAGGAACCTAATTAAAGGACTAAAGAGAACTGTTTTCAAGCATTTTGGAAGAATTCACTTATAAACAAATGGTACACTAATTACAACCCATCCTCATCCAGTCAATTAGGCAGGTTCCCTAAGGGGCATGATTTATAGCAGTTTTTGGACAGTGGGTACTTGACAAACAAAAAGAAACCCAGATTTTTTTTCAGTACTCTATAATTCAGATTTTACCAAGTTAGACTTATGTGCACAGCACAATACCTTATTGGAAATTATTTGTTGAACGCCTACTGAATAAATTAGAATGAGTTAAAATGCATGAGACCTATGAGGAATGCTTGGTTTCTCTCACAAGGGGGACCTTCAGCTTGAAGGCTCCTCATCAGCCCTTTGATTGGTAGATCATGCAATCAATCATGAAAAATCTGCAGTATTTCTCTAGTGTCTGCAAACAGCCCATGCTTTCCAATTCCCTTTACAAATGAGTCAGTCTCCTCAGGCTCGCAGGTTGTATATGTGGAGAGGATGCATTATTCTAACTTCTCTATCTTAAATTACATTGCCCTTTAGCTTGGCTAACCCAACTTTCTTTAGCTTTCTGGTTAGCTTAAGATGTCTGCATTTTTTTTCCTCGGGGTCCTGCAATTACCCCTGAATGAGGAGGGAAAGTCTCTAACTTTCTTTTTATGCATTTTTTTATAATTTTGTCTTTGCTTTTACATTGAAGCCTGAGTTCATTAGGATATAAATTTTTATAGCTGCAAAACAATTTGATCCCTCTTAATTGCCAGAGGCAGAGAGACATTTGGTAGGCAGTTTTATGGCCTTTATCACATTCACATAGGCAGCAGGCAACATCAACCCGATTACAAGATATCCTACCCAAAGGCTCTGGTAATCAAAAGTGACTCCTGTACTGTTCAGCATGTTAGTTTAAATGAATCTGTGGAGACTAAGCTTGCTTTGTTTTGTTTGCCTTCTTTTTTTTAGAACAGATCTTTTGGCTTTTTTGTCAGGACTGCATTAAAACCTAACCCAACATATTTACAGAAGCTGTGAAGTGTACAAAGCTGCAAGTGAAGATTAGAAGAGATTTCTGAGGAGGGAGTGCAAGGAGGTTGGATTAGAGATTTCTGTAGTCCCTATGAGGCCCCAAAATTTTAGTTATGAGTCAGACAGAACAATATAGATTCTAACCATGTAGAGTTTAGCAACTTCTCATTCAATTGTGCATGGCATTATTCTAGGTGCTATGAAGAAACACAGATAAAGAGACCCAGATCCCTCAAACTACACTTCTCTAGAGAAAATATTGATCCTTGTATATTTGTGTTTCTGTACTCCCACTCAGTTCACCTCCTTGTAAATTAAAGCTTCTAGAACCTGATAGAGCAGGAAGAAATTATCACACCCATTTTAGCTGATAAGAAAATGGAGTTTCAGCTCTTGCTGGTGTGACTCAGTGGATTGAGTGCTGGCCTGCAAACCGAAGGGTTGCCAGTACGATTCCCAGTCAGGGCACATGCCTGGGTTTCCGGCCAGGTGCCCAGTAGGGGGCACGCAAGAGGCAACCACACAGTGATGTTTCTCTCCCTCTCTACCCTTCTCTCTAAAAATAAATAAAATCTTCAAAAAAATGGACTTTCAGAGTAGTTAAGTGATTAGTCCAGAATCACACAGAAAATTAAGTCTTCCCCTTCCATACACAAATGAGACTCCATAGAGAATTATGACATGAAAAGTTGTTTCTGTGGTATTTAACAAGGTGTGAACAGATCTTTTCTTCTCCCTTCAATACTCTTGAATCTGGAAGTCTTTAACCAATCCCCCAGTTTAAGTCCTTCTTCACCTCAATGATTTTTCTCGCTGACTCCCTTCAAAGTGTTTTCTATTGGTTTTCCTCTACTCCAATCTCTTGACCAAATGAGCTTTCCCTGAGCACTTCAGCCCACAGCTCCAGAGGAAGAAGTAACTCCTATGATCTATTTGTCTCACACTGACCCTGAGATGGAACTGGTCTACAGTTTGATCCCCAATCTCTATTCTGGTTCCAGAGACTCCTGAACAAAACTATGTTTTCAAGTCCTCTCTACAGCCTCACATACACAAATATCTTTGTTCTGCTTTTATCTATTATCTGGCCTTTCCACCTTTATGGCTCACCAAACAATGAAGACTCTTGATCATCAAATTGCTTTTATTTAACATGCATAAGCCAGCTACCCATGTCTCTTTCTCTCAGGCTAATAGAATGGAGAAAATTATCTCTTCCTCTCTCCTTCCCATTGGATTTGAAAATACAAACCTGATTGGCTCTATCATTCTCACAGAGAGATACCCAATAAAGACCAAATGCCATTAAATTAATTTCACTAATATGCCTAATCTGTTGCTTTCTTAGATAAGACAGTCTTCTGTTAACGTTTGATGGAGGACAGTATCTGCATTTGTTGATATTTATCTTTTACTCTCATACTGAAAATAAGAATGTGAAGGTGGGAGCAGATGGATATTGCTGTATCATTTATGTGAATATTAAACACCAATAAACAATGCCAAGGGTCCATTTCTAATGTTATCTATGTAACACTAAGATGCATTCATTGGAATCAATTTGAAATGGTTGCTGGTAAAGTGTCATACTATACCCTTCACTACTTCTAAAGGTTACCCAAATGAACACTTGAGGGGCTTACTAACTATGCTACCACTTTCTGATTCAATGATGAAACTGGAGCTGGTCCTGAAGTTCAGGCCCTCAGTTCATAAGTTTCTCATGGCCCTTTACTTTTCATGTCACCACTTACATCAGTAGAGTTATACACAGCCCAGAGTCTTGGGTATCTCCTGGGGCTCCATAAATGGAAGAAGCTCTTTGGTATAAAATGAAGAAAAGAATTGATGGTGATGGTATGTTTGGGTTACATATGCAGCAGGAAAGAAAGAATCCATAGTAAGAGGCAAGAAGGGAAAAAATTAAATGCGAGAGACAGAGAAGGCAAATATCAGGGCAACCCACTCATCTCATTTATGCTGGTGAGTTTTCCAGTTTTAGCACTGAAATTCCCATGTCCCAAGACATCCCTCCAACCTGAGCAAACCAGGACAGTTGATCACCTTAGAAGATATCCAAATGGCACAAAAAAATAAAATATCTAAGAATGATAGCCAGGATAAAGGTGCCTGGCATGGAGCCAATCAGAAGATTGCCCATTACTTGGGGTGAAAATTTTCTACATTTGACATGGTCTTCAAGGCTATTCTGAAACTGAAGTCAATTTGCTCTTCTTGCTTTTAAATTTACTGGTATCACACAAGATTTCACAACTTCTCCCTCGTCATTTCTCTTTCCATGCTCATGTGATCTTTCCACTTCCACAGATTTGCTAAGCTTGCCCCTCCTTTCTCTTCGCTAATTCCCAAACCTTGCCCAGCCTTCAAGGGTCATCTCACATTTTATCTTCTCTATAGAGCTGATTCAACTGTTACCATCCAACACTGAAATATCTCTCTCCTCTGAACGTATACAGCCCTTATAGTCTGCACTGTTCATCTAGCTCATCATCATATGCTGCTTAGTACCATCAGTTAACTAGCTTATTAGTATAAACCTTCAAGCCCCACTAAAGATATGGAAGAAAGAATTAGGCTAGTTTTACTGCCATTTGCCTACATTTGCAAACCAGCCATAATCCTTGCTCAGGCCTAGGTAAGCAGTAGATACCCAATTAAAGCTTGCTGGTCATTCTGAATAGATGTTGCCACCCTCCCAGTCATTACCAGGAAGTTCTCCCTGCCCCCTTCCCAAGCCTCTCCAGGTATTTGGCTCATCCATGGAACAGTAGTTTGAAGTGGTTTTGTTCTCCCTGACTTTGCTAAGAGATTACTGAGGCAGTAAGAGGGGCTTAGAGCTAAGCCACCAGTCTATATAATAGATAAGCAATAAGAGGAATTTGAGATCTGCGGACTTGACTCATCTTCACGGGGAGTCATTCCCCTTCCTTTCTTCTTTTTTTTTCATATATATATTTTTTAACTATATTTTATTGATTATGCTGTTACAGTTGTCCCACTTTCCCCCCTTCTTTCCCC
>PVJI01006609.1:10031-84989 GCA_004026765.1 Micronycteris hirsuta | reverse complement strand
CGTGGCACACATGCTACGCACAACATGCATACATGCCACACCATGCACAGACATACACACCACGCACCCCATGCACATACACACCCCACATGCACTACACACACTATGCATGTACACGCCACAGAACACACACCCCCACGTGTACATCACATGTACATACACACCACAAATACACACACCAGACATATACATGCCTCACGACCTGCACACACGGTGCGTGCACACCACACACTGCATGCACATGGGCAAGGACGATGTGCACCTGGCACCGCACTGTCCTGGCCGAAGAATTCCGTGAGCAATTTGGGTGCCAGGCTGTCCCTGGTGAGATCTCAGCAGGGCAGGTGCCCACATGCTGCCCACACTTTGCCATCTGTCCAGGGGACTTTGACCGGCAGGTGGGGAGGGGTCTGGGGAGGGCGGCATGGCCCAGGGCCTGTGCCCCGTCGTGTGGGCTTTCAGAAGGCCCGGAGCCCTGGCTGCTTTCACTCCACGCCGCTCATCTTGGCTTTGCCCCACCACGCTTGGGACGCGGGCCCTCCCGAGAACAAGGCGGCGCCCTGGGCGTCGGGTGCTGCAGATGGCGGCTGTGGCTGCGGCTGCTCCAGCACCCGAGCCGGCAGCGTGGGAGACGCAGCACCCCCCTGTGCCACCCTGATGCCTCTCATTGCCAAGGCTGAGTGCAACTCGTCGAGGGCACGGGCCGTGCACCCGCACGGCCGGCCTCCTGGAGCCTCCGAGTGCCCATCCGGAAGGCGGGTGCCCACCCGCAGGCCGGTGAGGACGAAAGAGTTCGCATTTGGAAAGAACGCAGCGCCCGTCCTGGAGGCGTTCGAGGTGAGTATTGACACCACCATCACGTCATCCCAGGAGACTCAGGACATTCAGATCAGCCACGCAACACGCGGCACGAAGATCCCCGACCGTGTGCGGGCAGGAAGCATTTCACGGGGCACAGGAAGGAGTCCCGAAAGCGCGGTGGGAGCTGCAGGAGCACGCCACGGAGCAGCAGGTATGCCGTCAGTCCCATTTGGGCAAGAATGTTTAATGTGTAGAGTTACACGTGTGTTTACACGCGGAGAGACGCTCCGAAAACACAGGCGGCGAATGTTAGCAGGGTTCTCTCCGAGAGGAGCCTTGGCTCGCGCTTGTTCTCCGCTCCCGCGGCTTTGCCGATTCACCGGAACAGTTGTTGCTCCTGCAGCTCGTCTACAACAAGGAGAGAGAAGGAAACGCTCAATCGCCAACCCGCAGAGGCGGGCACTTGGCATTTGAACGTGCGTCCTCGCAGCTCCTAAGAACTACAAACACACTCCTTTTTAAAAAATAAAGTAGCCTTATTTCATCTATTTTATAGCCTAGTCTTCCCTGCAAATGTCTGTTTTGAAATTTTTCAAGCCGAAAAATTTGTAGTAGGTTGAAGGACAGAATAACTGGGCGGGCACTCAGGGGGGCCTCGTTGGTTACGCTGATTGTGACGCTTTTGCATATCAGCGAGGTGAGAGAGAGACGATCGATAACGTGACAGGTGGATGATAGAGAATCGATGGATAGATCGAGGATAATCAAAGATACATAGAAGAGAGATGACAGGTGATTGATAGACTATAAGTGATTGATAGATGATAGGCGGATGATGGGCAATAGGTGATTGATTGATAGATGGCAGACAGACAGACGAGAGACAACGACAGGTAATGCACGCACACTGTCCTGAACCCTGGGAAAGTAAATTACCAGCGTCGTGATTTCCGCCCTTAAATAAACAAGCACGAGGACCTTCTCTGCCGCAGCTGCGCGACCGTTATCGCTCCCCAGGCGGCTGCCGTGGCTATGACAGAGGACGCGGTCCACGTTCACATCTCCTCAATTGTCCCAATAATGTCTTTCAGGGCTGATTTTCCACTCATCCGAGAGCCAATCAATAATCACACGGAGCCCTTAATTGTCACGATAACCTACTTCCTTAAACGTAAATGAGCTCGAACAACTTTTCCCGTCCAAAAAAAAAAAGCTGATATGACTCAAACACTCCCCAGCCGGGCACGAGGTGGCGGGGCCCCCAGCCCTCCACCCCCGGGCGCGAGCGTTTTATTCACTTCTTTTCCAATTAGAAAGGCAGGGATGCGGCCCCTGTGAGGGTCCGCGCTCTGCAGCTCGGGGCTGGGGCTCCTGCTCGGGGACAGTCGGCGTTCGGTTGCTGCGACCCGCGCGTGTCCTCTGCTCGGTTTTCTCTCGGAGCGCTGCGTTTGTCCTGTCGCCGGCGGCGAGTGGGCGTAGAGGATCCTCGCCTTTCACACACCGCACGTGTCACGATTTTTCCCATCGTTTCATCTTTTTTTAATGGTATGGTTTTTTAAGGTCCAGATTTTAACACTACGCCACCGAATCGGTGACGATGCGTGCCTTAGCGCCGAGCAGAGGCGGCCCTCCCTGCCCCGCCCCCACCGCGACCGAGGCCCCGCCCCCTCCCAGGAAGGCCACGCCCATCGCCGCTGCTTTCTCCACTCCTGCTCTTCGCTCGTCTTTCCTGTGTGAGCATTTTATGTTTCCCAATGGTGAGCCTGTCATACCAATCCTACTCATTAAAGATGGCAGTCTTTTTATTTTTTTTAAGTTTTAATCCTCACCTGAGGATGTGTTTATTGGCTTTCCAGACAGAAGAAGGGAGAGAGAAATGTCAGTGTGAGAGAGGAACACTGATCGATCCCAACCAGGGATCAAACCCACGACCAGGGTACGTACCGCGACCTGGCATCGACCCGCGGCCTTGTCCGTGTGCAGGACAAGGCTCCAACTGACTGAGCCGCCCGGCCAGGGCGGAAGCCTTTTTAAATGTGCGACACAGACCTTACGGAGCGTCCACGGAATAGACTAATGGTGGTCATGGAAAAGAACAAGCAGCCTGTACGTGCTGGCCCGGGACTGTGTCCATGGCGCACCGTCACATAAAAAACTCAGGCCCGGCTGGTGTGGCTCAGTGGGTTGAGCGCGGGCTGGGAACCAAGGTGTCCCGGTTCGATTCCCAGTCAGGGCACATGCCTGGGTTGCAGACCAGGTGCCCAGTGAGGGCCATGTGAGAGGCAACCACACACTGATGTTTCTCTCCCTCTCTGTCTCCCTCCCTTCTCCTCTCTCTAAAAATAAATAAATAAAATATTTTTAAAAAATGAGGGACTTTAAAAAATAAAAAATAAAAATAAATAAATAAAAAGCTCAGCTGGCGGAGCGGCATGCAGACGTGTAGCGTGTGACCCCCAAAGCAGAGTCCTGTGTGTGTACGTACATCACACACACACAACACACTCTGTTGTCCTTGGTCTCCTCCTCCTCTTTGACTTCAAAGTGTTGGAAGTCTTGGGACTCGGTCTTCAACCTGTTATATTTCTACCCACTAGACCTTCCTCAGTGATTCCGTCCAGACCCAGGGCTTTCAATGGTTGCCCTTGACTTCCAAATTTATATTTCTAGTCTTACCTCTCCCCTGAGTTCTAGATGCTTATGCCCACTGTTCAGTAGGTACATGGATGTTGTATAGTTAGGAATGCTGTGGCTGCAAATAATAGAATACTCGAGTAACAAAGAACTAAGCACTAAAGACATTTAATTGTATCACAGAACAAAATATTTAGAGGTAGAGAGTCCAGGGCTGGTGATGTGGCTCCACAGTGTTATTTTTTTAAGAAGTTAGGTTCCGGACTTCCGGCCAAGATGGAGGCGTGGGTAGACACACCGTGCCTCCTCGCATAACCAAAAGAAGAAAAACAACAATTTAAAAACAAAAAACCACCAGAACTGACAGAAAATCAAACTGAGTGGAAGTCCGACAACCAAGGAGTTAAAGAAGACACGTTCATCCAGACAGGTAAGCGGGGTGGAGCCGGGCAGAGAGCCTGCGGCGAGACGGCGGTTTGTTGAGTGCAGCGGGCAACGCTGCAGCTGCCCGGAGAGGCCTGCGGCGGGCGTGCCTGGCCAAAACTCGCTGGCGCACTTGGTGAAACCCGCAGCTGGCCAACCGGGACCCAGCGGGGCTGAGACTGGTGGACGGGGTGGTCCCTCATTCGCACGCAGATAAACCAGGAAAAAAAAACTGGGGAGCAGCGCAGACCACGCAATCCACCATCACAGGGAAATAAAGCCTTAAACCACCGATTGAAAACACCTGTGGGGTTGAGGTGGCACTACACAAACCCACCCACCCGGGAATGAACACAGAAGGGCACAATTTGCTTGTGGGTATCGGGGGAAGTGACTGAAAGCAGGCAGAGAGCAGAGCAAGCGCCAATGTTCCCTCTTAGGCACCCCCCCCACAACAACAGTCTTGTGGGTTGCCCCGCCCTGGTGAACACCTAAGGCTCTGCCCCTTAAAGTAACAGGTGGCCCAAGAGGGGAAAAAATGGCCCAAATGAAAGAGCAAATCAAAACTACAGAAAAAATACAACTAAGTGATGAAGAGATAGCCAACCTATCAGATGCACAGTTCAAAACACTGATAATCAGGATGCTCACAGGATTGGTTGAATTTGGTCACAAATTAGATTAAAAATGAAGAATATGCTAAATGAAATGAAATGAGGGGAAATGTGCAGGGAACCAATAGGGATGAGAAGGAAACTGGGACTCACATCAACGGTGTGGACCAGAAGGAAGAAAGAAACATTCAACCAGAAAAGAATGAAGAAACAAGAATTTGAAAAAATGAGGAGAGGCTTAGGAACCTCCAGGACATCTTTAAAACTCCCAACATTTGAGTCATAGGGGTGCCAGAAGGAGAAGAGGAAGACCAAGGGATTGAAAACTTATTTGAACAAATAATGAAGGAGAACTTCCCCAAGCTGGTGAAGGAAATAGACTTCCAGGAATTCCAGGAAGCTCAGAGAGTCCCAAAGAAGTTGGACCCAAAGAGGAACACACCAAGACACATCATAATGACATTACCCAAGATTAAAAATAAGGAGAGAATCTTAGAAGCAGCAAGAGAAAAGGAGACAGTTACCTGCAAAGGAGTTCCCATAAGACTATCAGCTGATTTCTCAAAAGAGACTTTGCAGGCAAGAAGGGGCTGGAAAGAAGTATTCCAAGTCATGAAAGGCAAGGACCTACATCCAAGAATATTCTATCCAGAAAAACTTTCATTTAGAATGGAAGGGCAGACAAAGTGCTTCTCAGATAAGGTCAAGTTAAAAGAATTCATCATAACCCAACCCTTATTATATGAAATGTTAAAGGGATTTATGTAAGACATGGAGGGATATCAACAGGGGAGTGGGAGGGGGAGAGAGGGGGAAAAAGTACAGAGAATAAGTAGCATAAATGGTAGGTAGAAAACAGACAGGGGAGGTTAAGAATAGTATAAGAAATGTAGAAGCCAAAGAATTTATGTGTATGACCCATGGACAAAAACTAAAGGGCGGGGAATGGGAGGGGTGCAGGGTGGAGGGGAAGAAAGGGGGGAAATGGGACAACTATAATAACATAATCAATAAAATATATTTTTTTAAAAAAAGAAGTTATGTTCCTTACTATGGAGGACACATGGACAAAACCAAGGGGGAGGGTGGAAGCAAGGGAGGGGGGTGAGTTTGGCCGGGGTTGGGGAGAGCGGTGGGAGGAAAGTGCAGACAACTGTAATTGAACAACAATAAAATAATTTTTTAAAAAAGTTTCTTGCATGCTGCTCCACTATCATTGGCAAGCTACCTCACAGTCAAGAGATGGCTGCCATAGCTCCAGCAATCGAGTTCATGTTATGGGAACATGCCCAAGGCCATGCAACTTACGTGAAAAAGCAAAGCTAGAGTTTGACCTAGTCCTGAGAACCCTGGAAATGTGACAGCTACCTCCCCAGGTGAGTGACCGAAGCACCGCCTGTGGGGTATGCACATGTGTCCAGATGCTCGGTTTCAACCTGACGCAGCAAAAGGCGAAGACAGAGGGAGGCATTCCCAGTACCGTCAAGAAGGAATCAAATACGCACCTCACCGCCACTACTATTCACTAGTATAGTCGGAGTCTAGCCGGCGCAGGAAGACAAGAAATAAAAGAAGGTATACATATTGGAAAAGTAGAGGCAATCCCCAAATAAAAAGTCAGTTATATTCTGATAGTGTCACTACTAAACAACTAGATCTTTCCCTGTAAAAAAAAAAACCCCAACTCATTATAAGAGCAACCAGTATGTTTAACCACCTGGGAATAAACCTGTACGAGGTATGCGTGAGGCCTGCGCAAAAGATTGTCAGTGTTTACGGGGGCAGCACGGCCCCGCTGACAGGAGACAGGCCGGGCCATGATCCCGCATGACGAGACGAGACTCGGCATTGCCAGACGGTTACCCATCCCCTAAAACCCTCTAAAGTCAGGGCATTGGCCACAACATTCTGAACAGAGTGGTCGGAGTAACCGGAAGAGAGGATTCTAAAAGGCCTTTGGAAGAGAAAATGTAACACATCAGCTAAGAAAGAAAATTTTAAATGAAGTTACTATACCTATCAAAGTAACTGCAGAGATGAGAGTGATAAGCTGTCAGAGAGGGACGTATCCGCTGGACCAGAGTTACGTCCAGGTTCCGAACAGTGGACCAGAGATCTGCGGGAATCCGGGGTGTGAGAAAGGCGGCCCTTCACATCACCAGGGGAAGTGAGCTGATAAACGGGGAGGGGCAAGTGGCCACCACCTGGGGACAAGTGCGCTTAGGCGCTTACCCCACCGCGTGCAAAAGTAAATTCCAAATAGATGAAAGCAAAATGTAAAAACGAACAGCACAAAAATACTAGAAAAGGATGAAATATTTTTATGATCCTGGGCTGGAGAAGGCTTGCCTCATCAAGATGTAAACACCGAAAGCTTAGGAAAAGGGGCAGGCGTGAGCGCACAGCCATGTAACACGGCTGCACAGGGCAATGCCCGTGTTTCTCTCCTCAGAGGCTCCCACCCAGCCCTCCGTCCACACCGGGAGCTCCCACGGAGAGGAAGAAAAACTCCCATGACCAGTGCGGCCCAGAGCGCCTCCCGTGAGAACCGTCACCTGAAGCCTGGAAACGTCAGCATCGCAAACGGGGTGGTCGTCTGGAATGGAGACTAAAACTCGTAAGGACCACCTGCCATGGGCGGACCTGGAGGGACAGCGCTGCTTTAGAAAGCTCTCGGACACGGGACAGTTGGGGGTTCCGAGCATGGAGTGGGTGCCGCTGCAGAATTGCTGCTGGTTTTCTTCGGTGGGTGACGGTTTCTGAGTGATGGAGGCCAATGTCTTTATTCTCTGAAGACACAAGAGGACTTACAGTTATTCAGCCATAAAAAGTAATAACATGAACTACTGCAAAGTGTAGGCAAAGGGTACATACAGGGTCACCTGCTATTCTTTCCATGTATCCATGCTTGAAAATTTCCAAAACAAAACTTGGAGAATATACTGAATTAGATCAAGCGTGACGATAAACCAGCCTCTCTGTGAGCGATGGAATGATAAAGCCCATCACCCCGTTTTGAGAACCAGGAAATCGCTAGGACCCCTGGGTGTGTCTTCCCCTGGCACCCCAGGCTCTTGAATTTTTTGCTAATCATTCCCTTGCTTTTTCTAAAAAACAGCTTACCCACACACCGTGTCAGTTTTGCTTGTTTCTGAGCTTATAAAACTGGAATCATATTGTTTTTCCTACTCAACCGAGTTTCCAAGACTTGTCCCGGCGTGTGTCGCTGAAGTGCCCGCGTTGGCGTTTTCCAGAGCGTGAGCATGTCACTTACGCAGTCACTCCCCTCTCTCTGGGTCCGGGTTCCCGGGGGTCCCCGTGGCCGCCCTGGCTGCGGAGAACATTCTCGCTCACGTCTCCAGCACACGGGCCCCAGGGTTCCGCCTGGTCTCCAGCCCTCCCCGCGTGCCCTCTCTGGCAGGATTTGGAAACCGGTGTCCTCCCGCAACTTTTAAAGTCGAAATCTCAATTCTCTATCGTAACTTCAAGAGTTGAGACACAATCGGCACATTGTAAATGGGAACATTTTAAAATAAAACAATCACAGCACTTTTCATTTCGGGAGGTAGTTTTATGGCATTGCATTCCCAGTGCGGCACCCCTCGCGTGCGTATTGTACGAGGGATCCTGGGAAAAGCGGAGGCTGCGGCAGAGGCGGGAAGCAGAAGCAGCCAGGCCGTGGTTCACGGCAAACAAATATCTCGTTACCCGCCTCACTTCACAGGCGGCTCAGGCGCGTGCATTTCTCCGAGCCGCCGCGTGCGCGAGGCCGTGGCCCGGAACGCAGGACCGTGCGGTTTAGGCCCATCCCACCCTATTTAAAACCCAGGAGCGGCTCTCCCACTCTCGGAAATCTTACGCTGCTCTTTTTTTTTTTCTTGAAATCGGACTTTTACTCCCTTCTCCCCATAAAATTTGATCCTAATAGCTGTGTCCTTTGCGGTCACTTACTGAGCGCCCTGCTGTGCTTCTCGGCAGAGGGGCTGTGTGTACGGCACGGGTTTTTAATTTATGTCACCTCCCTGTGACCTCATTTCTCCGACTGCGCACACCCTGTGCAACTCTGTACCTACCGGCTGATAACTGGGTTACTTCCTCCTCCCACCGCTGAAAACAGTGAGTCGGGAACTACCTGACTCGAAAAAGATTCATTAGACGTCAGTCCTCCTTCACTTTTCGGCCTTGACAGTGGGGTCTCTTAGCACCTTTGCCGACAGCCCAGAATAGCTTTCACAATGGGGCCAGGCCCCCAGGACAGGAGCGGGCGTGGGGAAGGGGAAGCGGAAGGCACGTGCCTTGCCAAGGGGAAAAGGCAGAAGGGAGGGACGTTTGGGAGTCTGTCTGCATAGATTCCCTTAGAACCACCAGTTTTCCCAGTGCGCCCCACTCGAGACCCCTGTCCTGGAACACAGACCTGGAAGTACAGTCGCTGCGTGGCAGAACCCGCGGCGTCTGACCGACCGACTGACCTCATGACTGTTCCCTGACGTCGTACGAAGTTAGCTTGCCCCCCCCACCGGTGTGCACATCCACTACTCCCCCTCTCTGCCGCCCTCCTGCCGCCAGACTTCCTCCTTTCTGCCCGCCTGAGGGACATCAAGGGGCACGTCGCCCCGGCCTTCGCCACATTTCTCCGGTCGTCAAGGAGACTGAGCACACACTCCTAAAGTTACGTCCTCGGTCACGGTCCTCACCTGTGGAAAGCCCGCGGGTGTGTTTTCTACTGTTTCACTGATTAATGTCTGGGCCTCTTTCACTAACGGCATCGTTCTAGAATGATTGTCCTTCGTGCCAGTTTCCTGCAAAGATTTTCTTCTAGTTTGCGGCTCTTTTCTAATGTTCTCACTCTTGAACAGTGCGTTTTGCAACCTGTTGAAAAAATCCTTTCCCTTTGAAAAACTGCTCTTCTATATTTGCTTTTAAAAATGTTGTCTTATACGTCATCTTCTTTAATCTACTTGTAATGTGTGTGTGTGTGTGTGTGTGTGTGTGTGTGTGTGTGTGGTGTCAGGAAAGCGTCCACTTTCATTTTTTTTTCTGGGGAGATGGTCAATTCCTTCAGCGCTATTGGAATGCTGTGATAAATCAAGTTTACATACATGCATGGGGTGTATGCCCTGGGCGTTCAGTTCTGTTTCTCTGTTCAGTTTGTCCATTCCCGTGCTGATGCTGTATTGCCTTCATTGCCAGAAGCATATAAGGCTTGAAATCGTGTGAGATACACCCCTCACCTCATTTCCTTCCTCGGGTGTGTCAGGGTTATTAGCCCAATTTCTCAAACTCCTCTTGGGGTTTTAATAGACTCTGCTAAGCCAGTTGGGGATAACGACACTTGTATGACATTGAATACTTCTATCCGTAATCATGGTGTTGCTGTCCAAGGGCTGATGCTCCAAGTACCTTATATCTGTGTTGTTCTTAAATGTCTTTCATAAATATGTTTTTGTCCCCCCCCCCACCTTCATCCTTATGTCTTTTATTTATTTTTCTTATCTTACTGCTTTGGTTAGTACCTCTAGTTACCTTGTTCAGTGAAAGTAGTAATAGTGATGACCCCCTTCATTTTTGGTGGTAAAGTGTATTGCTTATTGCTATTGCTTAGTGAGTTTTAAAGGGATTGAGAGAAGGCCTTTCCCTCCTTCCAGAGGGTGGCCTCCCCAGCCCCCCGAAAAGCATCTGGCTCACAGTGGCTGCTCAGCCATTGTTTATTGAATGGGAGAACTTCCTCCAGGCATGCATGAGTGTCCACCTGGTCTTACACATTTTTTAATATTATAAATTCTTACGTTACTTTTATAGTACAAACATTGGTGACTTGAAACGCTTACACTGGTACTTCACTTTGGCTCAAGTGTATGTCTCTGTGAGCAAGTCTGTGTGTTCATCAGCATAGAACCCCTCCGATGGCTTCCTGTATCGTTTGGATTTTTAAATAAAGTCCACAATTTTTCCCAGGTCCTCCAGGGCCTTCTGCGGTCAAGTGCCTGGCTACCGCTGTGGCCCCCTAGTCCCACGACTGTCCTTGCCGGTTTGCTCAAGTCACAGCTGTCTGATTGCAGGTCCCTCTGCCTGGAGCACTCTTCCCCAAAGCGGTGTCTCCTTCGAGTGTTTTGAGGAGCTGCCCAACTGCCACCCCATCAGCAAGGCTGCCCCGACCTTCCCATCCAAACAGCACCTCCCACTCCCTGCCTCCTCACTCTGCCTTCTTCCCCTTCCTGTCACTGATGCGTCCCCTAACACCTGGCATTATGTCACAGTCACTGATTGGTTTGTTTTGTGTCGGTCTGACCCCATCACGTGCAAGCTGCACCCCAAGACCAGAAACAGCGTCTGGCTGCTAGTAAGTGCCCCGTAAGTGGCTGTGGGATCTACGAGTTTGCGTTTCACCCCCATGAATTGCCCATCCAGCCCTCTGCCCGCTCCCTTTCCCTTCATTCCAGTTCTGTGCATGGAAACATTGCTCCCCCTTGTCATGTTCCTGACAAGTATTTTTCCCAGTTGTCTCCGACTTTTTAATTGTTTCATGATCTGTTTTAATGAGCAGGAGCTGTGGTTTCTCAAGTAGCGAGCTTTGCTACTCTTTCCTCACCTGCCCCCATGCAGCAGAGAAGGGTTCAGCTAATCCTCCTTCCTACGGTCTGGAGGTTTCCCTTCTGCCCTGAGCCCTTAAGTCCGTCTGTGACTGACCTGTGGGAAGGTGGGAGGTGAAGGTCTGTTCTGTCTTTTCCCCCAATTGGACAGGTTCCCCAAACACTGAATAGGCAAACATCTTCCTTTTCTGCAAACTTACGGGGCTTTCTTTAGCACAGATTACATTTTCCTACTTTGAACTCTGTGTCTGAGTAAAGTCACCTGTCAGTGTGGTCAGATGCAATCCCACACTGCAGCCTGTCCGGGTGTACACCCTGGGCCGACCCTGGCCAGCGGCGGCCCCGTGGGAAGGTGTTTCACCTCTCTGTGTCCTGGTTTTCTCGTCTGCCTCATGTAGGTGACGATGACACTGGATTGCCACTTTGTAGGCCCCCAAAATCTGGCAAACACCCGCAAGTTTGTGTGGTTAAATGTAACGCCCAGCTCATGGGGTTGCAACGAGGGTCCAACTCGGTAACCCACGTCCAGCGCTCAGGAGAGGCCCCGCCCCCTCTGACGGACGTCAGGTGTCCGCTCTTGCTGCTTCGATTTACAACCCTCCAGCCACGTTCTTCTGCCGCTGCTTCCAGACGTGCCCGAGAATCACTCAGTCCGGTTTCAGGTGCTTCCACTGGGATTCTGATTGGGATGCAGTGATCGGTTAACGGGGGGCGGGGGGGGTGGCACTGACATCTTGACAATCCTGTCCTCCCACCAGCCACACACGGGGTCCCCCTGATGTCTCTCTGCAGAGGAAAAGGAAAGGGCAAGAGAGGGCAGAGCAGGGCGCTCCCCCGGTCTAGTCTGGAGGGCCCGACCCGAGGCTGGGAGTGGCAGGGGCAGGCAAGGACTCATGTCACTGAATCGTTACTCTGGGCCCAAGGCAGCCCAGCCACGACAAACCACGTCGATGACGGGTTTTCCTGCAAGCGTCACTGAGCTCCTCCAGCAGCCGGAGTGGAAGCGTCGAGCTGAATTATTCGGAAGTCGTGGGCTTGGCTAACAGTAAGGACTATTACTATTATCGTTATTTACTGTTATTCTGCATTCATTCATTTTGAGAAAGCATTCCAAAGACCCGTGTGGCCAAGTAGAGCCTGAAGTGAGCACCGCCCCCTCAAGGGCCCCGGGTGGCCCGGGAGACCACCCCCAAGGTACGCCCACGCCGAGGAGCATTACGTTGCCCCAGTTAAGTGCTGTGCAACCTGCAGAGGGGACGGCAGCCTGGGAGGAAGAGGGCTGCCACACGGCGGGACTGTGCGGCCCCCACCCTCAGCTCCACGGCCAGGCACCCACGGCGCGGCCATTCCACGCCAGCTGCCCGTGACGGCCAGTGGTGGCCACTGAGCTCGAGGGGCAAGGTGGCTTCTTCCGAAGAGGATGAGGCTCCCATGTGTGAGCAGGAACTCGAGGCAGGGGGCATCTGAGCTCAGCAACCAGGTGACTCCTGGGGGCACCGACCTCTAGGCAGCTGGTCTGGGACCCAAGCGCTGTCCTGTGGACTCAGTCCTGGGCCCAGCAGCCCCAGTGAAGTTGTTGCCTGGGGCACTGGGAGGGGCCCTGGTTAGTGTGGCTCACCCACCCAGGCTCCTCTCCCTGGGCACTTTCTCCGCCACTCTGGCTGGGGACCAGGGCACCAGGGTCTCGCCGTGAGCCTCAGGACACAAGTGACCCCCCACACTAGAACTAGCCGCCTGCCCCATTGGCTCCGAGTGCCCAAGGGTGTGTCCCGCACTCTGATGCCTGTGGGGTCCCCAAGCCTAGCACAGTGCCCACAGAAGTGTTCGCAATCGAGGACAGAGCCGCCTTCCTTGAGGACACTTTTGGATGACATGTGACTGGGTCATAGCTCTGGCATCTGTGGGACAGTCCCCCACCACAAAGAGCTGTCCCGCTGAAATGCCAAACTGCTGGGGGGCAGGGCGGAGCTCTGCTGCCGGTGGCAGGGGTAGGACAGGCGACCCCCAAGGTGTCCCTGGCCCGCCGCGGACCCTCCCCTCATCCCGTGGCGGCCCCCTCGCTGCAGAGCCGCCTTCTGGGGAGACAGATTAGAGGGAAGAACGAAAACTCCTGACTTTACAAATGCGATTTTGCAAAATGAGGCTGAAAGATGAATCTGTCTTCACTATTATTCATTAAGGAAAGTCCTTTATAAATCCCAAATTAACAATCTCTCATTTAAAGATGGGCGATTATCATTCTTTTCTGGCAATTCATAGCTTTCAAAATGCTGAAACGCGAAAATTATCGGGGGGGGATTTCAGCCGCGGTCATGGAAAATGGAAATCCACTTTGACACTATTGATAAACATTTAAAAAATGATCAATACTCTTAAGTGCAGAAGTAATGATCACATACACACGCATGTTAAGTGACCGCTGCTGTAACACACGTGTTCCGAGGGGTGCCGGGAAGCTCAGCTCTCCGGGTTCCGGCGGCGGCCTGGCGGGCTGGCCGGCTAATTGGGCCAGGTCTTGCCCGGCTCGGAAATCCTTGACTAAGGACGGGGACAACAGAGTTGAAGTTGTCCCCAGTGCTGTCACTGTGCCCGGGCTCCAACAGCTCTCCGGGTACACCAACAGCCCCCGGAAGGAGGGAGGTGTCTGTGCAGACTCAGGAATGGCAGGGACGGCCTTTCTGAAACAGGACCTGACGCCATGACTCCACAGGGGCACACACTGGTGTCACAGCTCACTCCTGCCTCTACCCCAGGCCACCCTCGGGGGCCCCGACTCTCTGTCTAAGCTGTCCCAGCAGCCCCCGCCCCGCAGCACCTGCGGGTAACTGAGGCCATTTAGTTCTGTGGGAAAAACTGAGTTGAAATGGCCTTCACGGGCTAGAGGGGCGAGGAGCCATCCTCCTGAGGCGACTCTTGGCATAGCGGTCACCAGCCCACATGACTCTCACCCCCCATGGCCTTCGGGCTCCAGGAGGGCAGGGACCATGGGACCTGGGACCTGTTTGCTCCCCTGGCCAACCCCCCAGAGGACAGACCTGCAGGGCAGCGCTGAGCCAGGGCAGGACCGGCCAGCACTGGGCAGGCGGGTGGGCGGGGCCATCAGCGAAGAGCCTGGGCCACACTCAGAAGCCTCGACCCCCAGGGAGTGCTGCAGAGGAGGAGCAGATGGGGCCCTGGGCAGGGATGAGGGTGACAGTGGCTAATGCTGAGTCACGGTGCCCCCAGCTCCTGGGCAACCTTTGCCGGCATCAGCTGGGACCAGCCCCGCGGTGCTGAAGGTGAAACTGAGGTGGGAGTGTTCACGGTCTGGGACCAGAGGTGACTGGACACCGCGGCCCTCAGCGGGCTGGCGCTGTGGTCTGACCTGCACTCCGCCCGTGCTACCTCACTGGCCTCCCCAGGAACCCCACTGCCCTGGAGGCTGGCCCCGCGCCAGATCATCAGGTGCGAGGTCATCAGGTGCCGGGACAGGTGCGGCTGGGGGAACTGGTTTGGTGCAGGTTGGCTACGGGGGTCTCCATCGGATCTGAGTCCCCCTCCAGTGCCCTCTCCTGCAAGACCTACCGAGTTTCGGAGGAATGCACGGGCTCCGCTCAGGAGAGAAGAAAACGGGAGACTTGAAACAGGGCCACGCGCCCCCAGGCCCCCACCCACCACCCACAGCCGCCATTGGAGCAGCCAAAGCTCTGTCTCCCCAGCCCCTTCCCACCGGCCGCTGCTGTCTCCCAGCTCTTACCCAGCAGGCCCCGACCCCCGGGCTGCGGTGTGTCCCCATGGCCTTGGCCTCAGCACCCAAGGCTTGCGGAGAGAGAGAAATCAGGGTTTGGGGGTGATCTGGGCCCCATACCAGAGGCCCCTTCCCTGAGGCCTGGCTGCTCCATTGCTGGCGGAGCCTCATGCGTGCCCCGCCTGGACCCCCCCACCCCCAGCTGTGAGATGTCAGTAGGCAGTAAAGCTCTGGGTACAGGGTGGGCCTTCCTGGCTCTGCTTGCATCCCAGGCCCCTCCACCTGGCTGCCACGGCGGGAGAGGGGCCCCGGAAGTTGCCACCCAGAGCCACCCATCAAGGGTTCCTACACCCTGCCCGCACCCATCCCAGCCTGCAAGGAGGCCCGTCCAGGCAGGGTGGGGTCAGTCCCCCCCCCCCCAGTTTTTGTCATTCAGATTTGTCATTCAGAGCAGGGGCCGAGTTACCTCCTTGGAGTCCGGCGGCCACTTCCAAACTCCCCTGGCCTCGGCTGCCTGCGGAGGGAGTCGGGCTGGGCCAGGTGCGCGGGTGGAGGTCGAGCAGGGGCGTGGGGGGGGTGGGCAGGGGGGAGGGGGCGGGGCCGAGGGATCTGAGTCAGCCCAGGCCGGGCAGGGGGCAGACTTAATAGGATCAGTTCTGTGTAATCCCGTTTCGGCCTTTGTCATTCCGGGCGGCTGCTGAGCCCGAGCTGGGGGGCCGGGTCCTTTAAGATGACGCGCGGCCACACCAGAGACGGACCGGCATGACAAAGGCCGCGAGGGACCCAGTGGTGGGGGAAATAAAGAGATGAAGGCCTGCGGGGGTGGGGGGGGGGGCGCGGGCCAGCGTGACGTGCGCGTCCAAAGCTGGGCCCTGCCGCAGGCTTTAGCTCGAACCGGCCGCGGTTTCACGCTCCGCCGGGAGCGTTACCCCAGCAAGGTGGCGCGGGGCCGGGTTCCCCGGGGGTCGGGTGGCCACGCCCCCCGACGGCCCACCGGTCTCCCTCCAGCCCCGGACCTCGGTGCGACCGGACCTCGTTTCCCTCTCCCTCGAGGCCCACGCAGCCCCCGACGGTCTGGGCAGGTCCAGGGTCCCCGCGTGGTCTGGCGGCCTCAGTTCCCTAGCCAGGCCTGTCCCGCGGGCGTCGGGGACCTGTTCCAGGCAGGGCAGGGAGGGTGGGCCTGACAGCGGCCGTAGGAGGGGTTGTCCAGGGACCGTACACGTGCGTGTTGGGGGAACTCCTCACGGTGAAGGCCGGGTGTCGGTGGTGGACTGCGGGATGCACATTGGTCCAGACCCTGGGAGAGGTCACAGGCCAGGTGGGGGTGGGGACCAAGGTGAACTGCGGAGGGGGGTCACCCCAGAGACCAGCAGGGCTGGCTCCGCAAGGCGGGTGCACAGGGATAGTCAGAGACCAAACCGGGGGACTTGGCCCAAGGAATGAGGTGCCGGACGAGAGACACGGCCCGGAGTCCCCACGCAGGGGAAGGGTTGGGGTAGAGCTCAGAGGCGCGGGACCAGCGAAGGGAGGCGCAGGCTCACGCGCTCCGTTTTGCCGGGCCCTGGGGTCAGCGCTTCCGGCTCCTCCAGAGGGGTCGGACTGGGCTGTGCGGGTCCGGGACAGCAGAGGAACTGGGCCCAGCAGGGCCAGACGCAAGGGGGGACTGGCGCGCACAGCGACACTCACACGCACACCCCCGCTCCCCTCCGAGCCAGCTCCCGGGGAGGGGTGCGCTCGCAGGGACCGCTGGCTGGAGCTAGAAACCTGAGCCGCTTTGGGGGCAACCAGCACCTCGTGCTGACCAGAGAGCCGGCGACTAGGGCCCCCCTCTTGCTGTGGAGTAGGAGGGTCCTACTTCCCAGACTGCGACTTGACCCCCAGCAGCCCCTAGACCAGGGGCACCTCTCGCCCAGCCGGCATAGGCCTCGAAGGGCTGCCCTGGGGGCGGCCCGCCTCTCCTGCGGCGCGGGGCCGCAGTGCCTGCACGGTGCTCTTGGCCCAGGGGTTCGGCCCTGAGGCCCCTGGAGGTGAGGCGCTCCCCGACCTTTCCGCAACGCCACGGAGGGCGGAAGTCAGCTTCGGTCTCTCACTTCTGAACTGCTCAAGTAGGCAATCAATTTTTATGATGTAATTTATAATGTATGCAGGTTGTCTTCATACATATGGTGTTGCTTTTGTGTGCCGAGGTTTCAGGTGCTTTATTGCTCACGCGGTGCGATTTGCATTCATGTTTGGTTACAAAGACCGTATTTCTCCTGTTTGCACCATAAGGGCCCGAAATGAAGATGGATGCCTGCTCCCTGCGCCCAGGACGCTCGGTAGACCCCCAGCAGCAGCCCCCCCTCAACCCCAGAGCCCAGGTACCCCAGAGCCCGGCACCCAGCTTGAGGGAAGGAGGCTGTGCTGCACGGGGGTCTTCCGGGAAGCCCCGGCACACCGGAGGTCCAAGCAGGCCACCTTCGCACCTGAACAGAGGCCCGAGTTCCACAGGGACGGAAAGAGGGGCGCGTGCACAGCAGCCTCCTTCTCAACGCGGCTCCTCGGCGGCCTGGACACCCCAGTCTCCCGCAGGCGAGGGTCTGCGCCAAGGCCGCCCAACCCACGCCCGAGGGGCAGGCACTTCCGACCGCCCACGGGGAACTGGGGAGGCCCGGAGGCCCGAACCAGGTGCTGACTAGATCCCGAGGCTGCCGGAGTGTCCCTCCTGGCTTCCGCGCATCCAGAATCCCCTGCCAAGGGGGATCGCGCTGCCCTGCTCCAGACTGGCCGGGCGCTGGAGGCCCTCTGCGAGGCTTGCCTGATGCAGCTGAAATGATTAAGCTAATTAAGCCCAAACAAACAGATCAAACAGACGCTAGCCGGAGCGGACATTGCCCCGGGGAGAAAGCGCATCCTGTCATGCAGGTGGCGGTGGCGGCTGCACGTGGCGTGGAGCGACCCGACATGGACAACCGGGTTCTGATCCGGCTGGTCTTCCAAGGCAAACCCGGCTCCAAAGTACATGGAGCACCCCCACCACCCCCAACGCCATTTCGCTGAAAAGGCCCTGAGAAAGATCCCCCCTGGGGCTGAAGACAAGGAATCGAAACTTGGTGAGGAAGCAGGCACTGAGTCTCCAAAATTCCAGCTGGGATGGGGTTGGGGAAGGTTCAAGCGCTGGTGACCCAGGCCCCTCCCAGGGGTACTCCTCCCCTCTGCAGGGAGCTGGGGGAGGGGCCGCCGGCTGCCCCAGACCAATCTGAAGAGGGCCGCCCGGGAAGGTGAAGATGTGGCTGCTGGTTTTCAAAGTGCCCTCTGTTCTCCAAAGGTGGGGGGAGGGGAGCTAGGGCAGAGGGTCGCCTGCAGCTGTTCCAGCGGGGTGGGGGTGGGGGGCTGGAACCCCTGCATGGGTTGGTAAACACGGGTGGAGCGGGCCAGAGGGCCCTAGTGCACAGCGGGGTGGGGCGGGGTGATGAAGGTCCACGGGTGCTCCCAAGCGTAATTATCTGATCTGCAGATGTAAGTGGAATTTATTGTAACAACAAATATAGTGATGTCAAAACCCAACCTTGGATTAAAGCCGGCAGCCGAAGGGGAAGTGTATTAATTTCCAACAGCATCTCGGGCCAGAGCGTATTAGAACAAGCTATTCTTCAGGCCCCCCCATCAGAATTAATCATTGGGAGTTAATTTGAAGCTCAGACAAGTTGCTGTTAATTTAGTGCCGGGAGGACGGGATGGAATAAAAAGCGGAGGTGCTGGCCGAGCCTCGTGGGTCTCATTAATCAGCCAGCTGAGACGGCCTGGCTTGATTACAATTTGCAAAAAAATTCATTAGGGCCCGGGCGATTGACAATTTTTCTCTCTGCCTGTGATGTGACTCATTAGGCAGCCGAATGAAAGCCATGATGACGGCCGTGATGACAGTGGCCATCAAGCGCCGCTTGTTTATCTCCCCTGGTCTGCCTCTCGGCTGGGCCTCCTCGCCGGGCTCCCGGGGCGCCCCCGCGGTCACCGATTGGGGAGGACGGGTAGGGAGGGCCGTTCCTCCTCGTGCTTCCGAGGGGTGAGGAGCATGCAGCTGGGGAGCTGGGCCGCGGGGTGGGGCTGCTGGAGGCGGCCCCCCATCCCCGGGGAGCTCACCTTCCCGTGGGGTTTGCGTAGCCCAGGCGTGGGGCCTCTTCGTGCCTCCGGCCCCCGTCCCTGTACTGCCCTTCGGAGGAGGGCAGGGGCGACGGCTGTCCTGGTGGAAGCGCAGGGGAGGCACTCCGGGATCTGTAAGAGGGCCCTGCTTGCAGCACCCAGGGTTCCGGACCGTGGGGTGGGGGCGCCCCCACCAGGGACGGTGCGGCTCCCCAGTCCTATGTTGGCATAGGCTACGGCCACAAGCCACAGTTCTGTGCAGGTCGCACTTCCGGCTGGGCACTGACTGGCCCAGGTGTGTGGGGAGTGGGGGGGAGGTGTCCCCTCAGGTCTCTACTGCGGTGGAAACGGCGGCAGCGGAGCCCTGCCCGAAGCACATGAGCCAGCCAGCTTCCCGGGCGCGCTCAGCGTCGGGGCCTTGTGGGCCTCACGCCCGGGCAAGCAACGACCCGCGCACCTACCACCTGCAGGCCTCAGGACGCTGGGCGGGGGCAGCAAGGAGCCTCTGCAGCTCTCTGCACCCCAGGCTCGGCTGAGGGCCTCGGAGGACCAGCCAGTCCATTTTCTTGTGCTCAAACCCCAATTCTGAGCCACTCACCACCGCAGGAAATCTTGGAAACATGCGGGAAACAGTAACTCAGTTGCGCCAGGCCCTCACCTTTCGCCTGAAGTTTGGCAGTGAGCCTGGGTCCCCACAGGCCTCGGCCGCGGGGAGGTGGCGTGTTGCAAACCACATAAATTAAGTCAACGTTAGTATCGACCCACGGGCCACGCGCTTCCCCTTCTCCGGCTCAGAACCGCGGCGGCGCCCTGCTCTCCTGCTCGCAACCCTTCCCCGGCCTCCATTCCGGCAGAGGCCGCCAGCTTCTCCTCGCTCTTTGGGCTGCCGGTTTGAAGCCTTCAGGACTCGGGCGCCGCGCTCACCCTCTCCGTGCTCCTGGGTCACCCGTGTCCTGTCCACGGCAGTCTCTCTGGTGGGCTTGGGTGCTGCGTCCGGTCGGGCCCTTCCGGGTAGGAAAGGAGCCGGCAGAATGGGCCGGGCTCCGGGCGCGGGGCCGGGTGGGGCGGGACTGGGGGTGCAGGCACACCCTGCCCGGCCCAGTGAGCGGCCAGCTCCCGAGTACCCCCGGACCTGCCCCAGCCGGCCTGCAGTCCTCTCCCCTGCCCCCCGGTGCTAACGACCGCCCCAGCATCCCGCCCCTCGACCCCGCCCGGAGAGGGAGGTGCCGGCCCCCGGGTGCTCCCAACCCGCCTCCCCTCGAGCCGGGCGCTGCCGGGAAGCCCAGCCTGGCTGGCAGGGTTCCTGCATCTGTCTGAAGGTAACCCTCTGCCGGATTTGCGGGCGCTGGGCCCTGCCCTGCGTGCAGGCACCGCCTCTTTCCGGGACTTTTGGAAAGAAAAGCGTCTCCTCCCGGGCCCGGGTCGATTTAGACCATCACCAGTCGGGCAAGGCCCCCAACACCCACAGGCACTGGCTTTCCCTCCTTCCCATGCCAGCCTCCGAGGTACTGCAGAGGCTGTGCAAAAAGGGGGGTGTTCGGTTCCTAAGGGGGGAATTGGTTTTCTTACATTTCTCGCCCATTTGGAGCTCTTGGCCTCCAACGGATGACCTGGTAGGCACCATCCGGCCGACTCCCGGCCGGCCCGGGACCCGGGCAGGGGCCTGAGTGCCCTGCAGGTCCGGGACCAGCGGCCCTCCGCACAGCCGGGTGTGGACACACTCATGAGACCCAGGCGTTGGTGTTTGTTTTTTTTTCTCCCTCTCTCTCTCTCTCCTTTTTATTATTCACAAGACTGGGATTGTTTGAATGTCATAAGTTATACGAAAATAAGCTACATTGAAATAAATTAAACACAACGGAGACGTGCTTCAGACGTGGCTCGGACACGACACCCAACCCCGGGACAGAAAGCCAGGCAGAGCCAAAGCAAAGCGGATTTCCAGGCTGCCCCCACACGTCTGCTCCTCAGTCAACTGAAACAGCCAGGCTAGAAACCAAAAGCAGCGCCAGCCCCGGGGGTGTGTTCTTGCATGTCGTGTTTACCTGTGGCAAAGCATGGACAGGTGGCGGCTGTGGTGGCGGTCACGGCGGAGGCTTTGTTTTCTTCTGGAAGGTGCGTGGAGAATATTACTGGGCGGTTGGGTCCTATAACTTTCAAAACAGTGTGGCTGAGATCCCGTTCAGATAGATATCTATGCACAAAGTCGGGCAGTATAATAAATATTTAGTGCGTCTGCAGCGGTGGCCCCTCCGAAAGCAGTCTGTGATGCCTGCTTAATGGATAGACTCTGAATTTACTGGGCTGTCCGAGGTCGGGGGTGACGCAGACTTGCTCCCAGCCAGGCCCGGCGCACCCTGGGCTTGCTGCAGCCCTGGGCCCTCAGGGCCGGGCCTGCTCCAGCTGCTGATGCTGACTTCTAATCGCGAACCTGCTGACGTGGACGGGGATGGGGACGACGATCTTGGGGTTCCGGGAGGGCTCCCCGGTCTTGGAGTTGGCATTGCCGGCCTTCACCCGTTTCCACTTGGCCCTGCGGTTCTGGAACCAGATTTTCACCTGCACCTCGCTGAGTTTGAGGGCGTGGGCGATCTGCGAGCGCTCGGTCAGCGACAGGTACTTTTTGCAGTGGAACTCCTTCTCTAGCTCCAGGAGCTGCTCGCTGGTGAAGGCAGTCCGCCGGCGCCGGTTCTTGCCCGTGGACGTGCTGCTGCCCGCGGCGCCGCCGCTG
This sequence comes from Micronycteris hirsuta, assembly GCA_004026765.1. Classification (NCBI taxonomy): domain Eukaryota; kingdom Metazoa; phylum Chordata; class Mammalia; order Chiroptera; family Phyllostomidae; genus Micronycteris; species Micronycteris hirsuta. Next base: position 63,347 of record PVJI01006609.1, on the reverse strand, counting down.
GGCGGGGGCTCCTCCAGCGCGTGGCCCGGGTCCTCCTCCTTGTGGGCCGCCTGGCCGGGGAGGTTGTCGTCCGAGCTGTAGTCCAGATCGCTCTCCAGCGAGAAGCCCTCCTCCTTGCCCTTCGCGTCGTCCTCCACCTTTGCCTCGTCTTTCCCTTGCCCTCGGACAGCCCCGACTGGAAGCAAAACCAAACGGCGTTTTATTACGCTGCGCGCTCCGGCCTGCTCCCCCTTCCCCCGGGCCTGGCGTTTTCTCCCGGAGCGAGTTGTCTTTCTGTGACTGCAACGCACTAATTTCCTGGCCTTCGGGACCTCGAGAAGGCTCCAAGGAGAGGAGGAGACAGCCCTGGCGAAGGCCCCTTGCCCAGAGCCGGGACTCCAGGCGCTGGATGCGGCCTCTGCACCCTCCCGGCCTCCAGCAGCTTAAGGCCGAAGTAACCGGCAGAAGGAGGCTCAAGAGAGCCCCCTCCTCTCTGGCCCCGCGGGGGGAAGCTGGGTGAGGACTGGACGGGAATTCACGATCCTACCCCCAAAATGAAAATTTTGTGAACCTCAATTTCGTCGCAGCCAGAATGGGGGCTTAGGGAGGTGCGGATCCGAGGTCATCTTTTGTTTTGTTTTGAAGCAGATAATCTTGGTCAGAGGTAGCCTAAGTTTGGTAGCCTAAGAAAAGTTCACACACACACACACACACACACACACACACACATGCAGACACACGGCCTCTGGGGAACCCGATCCTCCCGGGCGGGCGAGCAGCAAGCCCCGGGAGGGGTCGAGTGAGTCTGGGAGCCCCAGGCACCAGCACTGTGGAGACGGGGAGCCCAAACCGCCCTGAAGGCTGAAACCTACCCGAGACCGGTTCAGGGGAGGGGGGCGCGGGTAAGGGTTGCGGGGAGACTTCGTCAAACTCACCACCAGATAGGCCGTCCTGAGCGGCAGCTGGCCCGGGGCGCTAAATGCGCCCCCACCCGAGCCCAGTCCAGGGTCTGTGCTTGCTGCATTGCTCTAAATGCTCCCCGGGGTCCCCGCGGCTCAACTGGGCCGCGTCCTCCCGCTCTTCGGGGGGCGGGGGGGGGAGTGGGGGTGGATAGCTGCGGTGAGGGTCGGGCGGGGGCTTGGCCTCTCCCCCTCCGCCCCAGCGGGATCCCGGAGCTGGCTCGCCCCCGCCTACTCCTGCATTCGCGCCCGGGTTGCGCGCGCTGCCGACTCACCGAGCGACGCCTGTACCGCCTCAGCCGCGGAGAAGGCGAGCAGCGAGCCCTCCTTGGCCAGGAAGCCTTTGCCGTCCTCAGCGTCAGCCTGCAGCGCCTCCGCCTTGTCGAAGTTGCCGCCGCCTGGCAGCGGCTGAGGCGCGAACTTGCGGGAGGCCGCCGCCTCCTGGTGCTGGGGAGACGCGGAGAAGCCTCCGGGCAGCGTGGCCATGAGCGTAGAGGTGAGCGCCATGCCCTGCGCCAAGCTGGAGCAGAAGCCGGTGGGCAGGCTGGGGATCTGGTGGTGAGGGTGCGCGGGAGGCAGCGCCGGCTGCAGCGCGGCCTGGGGCAGCGCAGGCGGAGGCGGCGGTGGGGGTGGCAGCACCACCGGCCGGTAGGGCATAAACATGGGGTAGCCGGTGTAGACGAAATGGCCGGGGCTGGGCTGCGGCGGGCTGCCGATCAGCGAGTCTATGCTGAAGGCGGTACTGCTCCCCAGCGGGCGCTGCATCATCATCAGCGACGGCGGGAACGCTGCGCTCATAGACGCGCTCGGAAGAGGCCAGCGAGAGGCGAAAAGTCCCTGCGCCGCGCCGCCGCCAGGAAGCCCGCCGGGCACCGGAGCACCGTCGGACAGCGGCGGAGCGGTAGCCGGAGAGCAAACGCTGCTGCCTCTCAGTCCTGGGCCCGCTGCATGCCCAGCGGTTGCGGGTGGTACGCGGGGTGAGGTCGTGCGCCCTGGAGCGGAGAGGGCGCCGGGGCTCCGCGGGCTCGCTGGAGCCGCTGCCCGCCGCTTGCCGATAGGAGCCTGCGCGCGTCGCTTCCGCGGCCCTGGACCGTCCGTCTGTCCGTCCCGCAGTCCGTAGCCTCCGGCGGGCCGCTGGGGAGCGCGCGAAGCTGGCGCACTTGTCTTCCGCGGGCGCCGCCAGCACCTTTAAATCGCGCTCCTCTTTCTCATTCACATTTTGCCAGCTACCGGGCCGAGGTCTCCTCACGTGGGGCCGGGCGCCACCACCTATTGGCTGCGCTCGGAGGGGCGGGGCAAGGCGGAGCCCCGCCCCTTCCACCCGGGCTGGCAGCGAGCAGGCTGCAGGCGCCGCCAGCGGAGCGCGCGGGCCCGAGAACCCGAGCCCGCAGTGCCGCGCAAACTTGAAAGGGGTTGCTGGCACCCTCAAGGCCGGAATCCGGCGCCCGGCAGCCCCATCGAGGCCGCCTCCAAGGGCAGCTTTTGGGGCTAGGGCCCACCACCTCTGGGCGGAGGGCGTTTTATTACTTTGCATCGGAACAAGCCTGCTCTCGGCTCACCCCGGCTCTGGGCGCTGCTGCTGCTGCTGGGTCCCGGCCAGGTTCCCGGAGTTGGGGGCAGGGTCCTGCCGCTTCAGACCCGCCTCTAGGGCTCTGGCCCGGAGCTGACAGCCCCCGCCCGCCTCGGGGTACCGCGGGGTTGCTCCTTGGGGACCGTCCCCTCCCCTCTTGGCGGGTGGGGAGGTCGCTGGTTTCTCCATCCCGAGCTAGGCCCTCCCGTGAGCGATCCTTTCTCATTTTTCATGACATTCTTAATCATCGCACCTATTTACACACTTTGCCTGCGCGCACCAAAATAACAGCCACGATAATTATGATAATAAAGCAAGTCCTTTATCTCCTCCATCCTCGGGGAGGAAGGGGGGAGTTACTGTGCCCCCAGATTGTATAACGTGAGATTATCCTGATGAAAGCTTTATGATGTTTGCTCAAATAAAAGCTGCGTTTTGTAAATAGGCGCTAATTAAGCACGTTGAGAACCGAGGGCGCGCTCACCCCGCCGCCGCTGCCTGGTCGCCAGCGTGAAGACTGGAGGGCGCGCGGCTGCCCTTTGCCTCCTGCAGGATGGAGCTGGTCCCCTCCAGATGTTTCTCTGTCTGGACGATGGTAAAACCCCAGAATTGGAAGTGAGAGAACTGGCGGGGGGAGGGGGTGAGCTGGGAATGTTCTTATCCCCTTTTCCAGGCTAAAAACTTTCAGCTCTTGTGGTCCCTGTAAAAATGGAATCATTCCATCTCAAGGGTAGACCGTGCAAAGCGCGCCAGCGCGCGCGGGGCTTCCAGGCGCCTCCAGGGCCTCAGCTCCAACTTCCCGGGTCCGGACGTTCAAGCGCCGGGCTCGGGAGGAGGGGAGCGAAGGGGATTGTTACTCCGGCCGTTCAAAACCAGCTCACGCGGAGGATCTAGTGATTGGGGAGTTGGCCCGTGTTGGACGTGTGTTATGTATCACTTACAAGCACATTTAATTGGGAGATAAAGATAAATCGATCTTTATGAATTTATCGACCCGATTCTTTGAAGCTCTTTTTTCTCTTCCTTTTCCCTGGCTCTCGCCCCAAGGCTCCCTGGGGACATCTTAATCCCAGACCACCTCCTCATCCACGGTTCTGGCCAGAGACCCACTGCCCACCCACCGGGTCCTGGAGGGGAAAGGGTAGCGGGCCGAGGAAAGGAGGGCCCTGCGCCAGCCGCCCTCCTCGCCTTCCCACCCCTCCTTCCCGCCCCCGGACAAAGCGTCTGGAGCGCGGCTCCCCACTCCAGGCCGCAGTAATGGATGGCTGCGGCAGCAGGCGGTTAGAAAAGAATTCATTAGGTCGCTGCCCGCGCTGCCTCCACTGCCTTTGCGCCCGGACCTGGAGGTGGCCGAGGAGATGCAGGGGAATGAATTCCCGCTGCGGTCCCCGGGGAAGGGGGTTTCGGTGGGTCGGTCTCTGAGCTGTACCCCTCGTTCTGCACTCCTGCAAAAGAAGACAGAGAAGAAAAGGAAAAGGAAAAAAAAATGAAGCCCAGGGCAAAAGGCTGATTTCTTTATGAGCATAATAAATACTCCCTCTCATTATGAGATAGTTACAGTCACACCGGCTCTGGGCTGGCGAACTTGTTTTTTGAACACTAGGAAGGAACACCGCACTCCTGGCTTGATTTACGCTGCCACAGCCCAGTCCCCTTGCTGCCCGGCGCCTCACCCAGCCAGGTCTGCCATCCGCTTGGTTACTTCGCTGTAAAAATGTTGTTCTAGGGACTTCCGTCGCCTGATTACCCTCCGAGAGCCAGGTATCCCTTTGATTATTTTGATGATAATTCCACATTTAAAGTTCAGCGAGAAGACTTAGGTCCGTTGAATTATAGCTACACTTGAAATAATTTGATGGCATATTATTTGCATCCATAAATTGCCGTGCAAAGTATTGACTGCGGGGGTTATAATACTAATCTTCTTTTATTAGTGAGTTCAGAGAACTCTCATCAATATGAATTTTATTTACTAGTGTGCTTTTTCTCGAATGCGAGGCAGTGATATTTTCTCATCTAATGCTTAACTGCTTAGAAAACGACAGTTGGCGTCACCAAAGGGTCTTTGTGGTCCGCAGTGATTAACAAGATTCATTGGGGCAGCTCAGCTACCTGCACCGTGCTCAGAGCGCGGGGACTGCGGGTAATAAAAGCCTTTGGAGTTTCTCCTCGGCTCCTCGGAGAGATTTATGGGCAGGAGCGACAGGTACCTGTGTTACCCGGCCTTTGGATTCCTACCTGCTTAGCGCGCAACCGCCTCGACGCGCAGGGTCCGAGCGCGTCGGCTGGCCCTGGCGCTGCGGGGGAACCATCCAGAACAGAGCTGACGCTCCAAGAGCCCCCTCCGCACCCCTCCCATTGGGAAGCGTGCAGGGCGCACGGAAGGGACAGCTGGGTGCTCCAGTTAGCTTCCGAGAACTTTTTTTTTTCCCAGGGAACTTCCCTCCCAGTGGAAGTTGGCCCGGCCCTGGGGCACTTTCCTCGGCGGGTGCCAAGCTGGTGTCAGGATCGTGTTAAGCCCCTTAAACCCTCAGGCGTCGGTGAAAGGGAAGGTAATTGAGTTGTCTCTGCGCTCAGGGCCTGTCCCAGGCAGTCAGCGGCGGCCTGCAGGTGCACGCGGCCCGAGCGAAGTACTGACCACACAAAGAAGTGGGCCCGCCGAGTCCAGCCCGGAGGAGGGGCCGCGGCGACCCGCCTGCTCCGGCTGCCGCCAGGGGCCAGGTCGCGGGTGGGCGTGGGGTGGGGGCGGCGTGCGAGCCCCGAGTCCCGGGGGTGTGGCGCAGCCCGTGGGCCTCGCGGGCGGAGCGCTGGCCGGCTGTCCAGAACCAGGCAGCCAGGCCGGTTTCTCCGGTAACCGAGTTGTTTTTATTTATAGGGACTTTGAGTGGCCTGACCATTCGGTCATTGCCCGGCTCTTGCTCCTGGCAATAGTTGGGAAATAGCTTGGGATGGGTTTTATTTATGGAAGGGCAATTGGGATTCACACCCAGCTAACCCAGAGCAGTCCCCCCACCCGGCCCAAGACGCACTGACAAAGAGAGGCTTGTGTAAAATTCTCCATCAGACACACCAATTTGCAAGTAGCAGAAAGCATTGAAGCCTCATTTTTTTAAAAACTATTTTATTCAGCTTTTTTTTTTTTAAATCTGAAAGCCCAAAATAGACTCCATGTGGTTCTAAGTGAAGTCAGCCCTTGGCTGGCTTTGAAATAGCTCCTGCAATTATGTAAAAGAGCCATTCACCAACAGGACGGAATTAAAAGGGAGCTCGCCCGCTTCCCTTTCTCCGCCAAGCTCTCATGTTTGGCTTTTCAAAGCACTTCCAACACGATGTCTTTCTCCGGGACAAAAGGCAGAACAAAAAACGTCCCCAAACTTGTAAATTGAACGTCAAGGGAACTTTAAACAATTTAAAGCCCATAAATAACGATAAAGGGGACTGGCAAAAAAAGGCAAACCCATTCAATTAATAGAGTTTCCCAAGCAAAGATCAAGTGGTTTATAAAATAAAAGTCTTTGGTTTCATTATTCTGCTCCTCGGCCATGCAGAAAGCGGGACAGGGGGTTTTCTAAAGCGCCCTGAAGAAGAAACACTTTTCAGGACTCTGTGCCGCGACATTCTTATGTAGAAAGTTTGCTTTTTGTCCCCCACCCTCAAAGTGACAGAAACAAAACCGCCAACCTGAAGCGTGAAGGAGGGGACAGCTTTTTCCCCTCCGTCTCTCTCGCATTTCCTCGGGGGAATCGGGAACTGCTGTTCCCCGCAGGCCTGAGGCCGGGAACGGACCCTTCACACCTGCGCTGCCCTCCCGCCCCTGCGCGGAGGAGCAGGCGGGGCCCCAGCCGCGGGGCCCGCAGCCGAGTCCCGGTGGCGTCCGGGGCCGGGTGGGGGTTCCTGCGCCGCGCGGGACCCCAGGACTGCGGCCGAGGCCGCGCCGACGGCGCACCCAGGCGCCCGCTGCGAGCGCTTGAAGCCCCGAGCTGCCCGGCACCCCACACCCGGCTCCTCTGCGGAGCAGGGGGCCTAGGCGCCCGAGGGCGCAGGCGAGGGTCCTAGCCCCCTTTGGAACATCCCTAACGGTTGGAGTGGGGAGTTCGTGACCACCGTGGGTACTAAATCGCCCGGCGCCTTCGCCCTGTAAGCCCGCGCTCACCGCGCATCTCCCCGGGAGCACGCAACACGGGCCAAGGGGGATCCTCAGCGGGGACTGAGCCGCCGACCCCGGGGCTCCCAGCCTGGGGAGGAGAGCGTCAGGCGGAGCCGAGGCCGAGGACTGCAGTTCCGGACGGAGGCCTGGAGCGTGGGCCAGGAGGGGCGGCGAGGGCCCTCGCTGGGCACCGAGAGGCCGCGCCCGTCCGCGAATAACAGGCCCTGGGGCGCTGGAGAGGGGGACGCAGGCCGCCGCGCTTCTCACCTGGCGCTATCTCCTCCTCCCATCTGCCCTCGGACTCCCGGGGCCCCACCTTCCGCCGACTTCAAACACCCCCCCCCCCCCCCCCCCCCCCCCCCCCCCCCCCCCCCCCCCCCCCCCCCCCCCCCCCCCCCCCCCCCCCCCCGCGAGCCACTCCAGGACCGACTTTCATCTCCCGGCCCAGCGGGCGTTATTCGCGGGACTTCACAGAGATGCTAATCCCGGAGCCGCGTGAACGGTGGCCTCCCCGGCCTACCGAGGGCACGGAGGGGTGAAGGGGTGCGCCTGCCTGGGCTGGGCCTCGGAGACCACCCTCCGGCCAGCCCCCCTGGGACGCCAGCGTCCAACACCGGCCCCACGTTCCATTTGCCTTAACCTGGAAGGCGGCGGCACGCGGTGCTGGTCCCAGGCTGGACACGGCCCTCCGTCAGTGGATGATGAAGTAGGAGGCATGGGGCCAGCTGTGCGCCCCCGGTTCACCGTGTGTTGGGGGAGAACCCTGCCAGGGACCCCCGGGCACTCCCTAACCCAGGCCTCGCTGCCTCCCCAGGGCCCCCACCCCTTCAGGCTGTTGTCTTTTAGAGAGGACGAGGTTCACCCCGAGTTCATCCTTTTAACCCTTTAGAAACCACACTGGAGGGAGCGAGCGGGTGTTTGGATCACAGCCACCCGCAGGGCTTCACCTCTGCAGGGACCGGACACCGAGCGGCAAGTGCTTCTGACAAACACCAGTTCTCCTTCCTGCAGACACAGCAAGGCAGAGCCCGCGTTTCCAGTGGCCATGCCCGGCCCCCTCGGATGGGAAACCGTGCAGGGGTGGGGAGTGGGGGGAGAGACGTCACAAGACTGGCCCAGGGGGCAGGGGTGCAAACAGAGGGGAGAGCTGCTGGCTAAGGGGCAGGGAGATTGGAATGACAGAGGCCCGGGAGGATTTCCGGGGACAGGTCGCTGTAACAAGTCCGAGGGGCGGTAAGCTCAGCTGGGAGACTCGACGGTCAGTTTGTCTGCAGCTGACCAGCCAGCTTAGCAAGTTCCCCCAAAGGACAGTGTTGACTATGAGGGAAAGCTCCTCAGAGGGACCGCCTCAAACGACAGGCCTTTCCAAGGAGAGGACAGGAGGACGTGTGTGTCGATGGGGGGGGGGGAGGAGCCCCTCTATTAATCAGCAATTAGGTGAAGATCACAACAGACGCCAACCCCTCTAAAATGGCAAACAAGGACGCCTGGCTGATGAGACAGCTCACTCGGAGAGCAGCAGGACGGTGCCATCCCCCTGGGAGGAAATCCCAGTGGTCTTCGGTTTGCCTTTGAGGGGCTTGTAAGCCTTGGAGAGCCCCTGAGAAGGGCCGACTCTCCCTCCCCCACCCCCTTAGACTCCGCCTCTCCTAGGGGCTCCTTTGCTGCTGACCTGAGGGTTGGGGTAGGTCGTGGGCCACCAGGGGTGAGGCAGTTTCCCTCCACGGGGCTTGAGAAAGGCCACGCAGGGGGCACTTGCATCTGCTAAGCCGGGACGATCTAAACTGTTCCCTAGTGGAATCGTGCAGATCCATGGCCTTTATTGCCCTTTGACCTTGTTATGAAGGCTGGTACGGTACAGGAAGGAGGACACCCTTGTTTTCAGGTCTCAATTGTCCCCACGGCCTCACGTCCCCTAAGTACACAGCCCCAGCTTGGTGGTGATCGCAGAAGGAACAGGAAACGGCAACCTCCTAAGCCTTTGACACGGAAGAATCTCTGCGTGGACTCCAAATGTCATCTGGACAGAGACAGAGGACTCAGGTCGCATGGCTTTGCTGCCAGCACTCCCGTTCCCCTTCTCCATGCAGCCTGAAACCCCCAAACTTTTAGACAAAGAAGGAGCCAAGGGCAAGGATGGAGTGAAAACTCACAACCCACAGGATTTCATCCAGGGACCGCCCACTGGAGCGGGTGCAGGTGACCACGTGACCACGTAGGAAGGAGGAGGAATGAGGAGATGAACCCTCTGAGGCGCAGCGGGAAAAGTCCAGAGAACGTCAGCATGCTGTCTCCTGTCCCCACATCCCCCCCAGGGGACACTTCTGGGTCTCGTGGGAAATGAAAACATCAGGTTCGGGGCGTGCAGCCCTTGGGTGTGTGTCAAGAGTGTTTTTCTTTGTTGTTGTTGTTTTTAAAGATTTTATTTATTTATTTTTAGAAGGGAAGGGAGGGAGAAAGAGAGGGAGAGAAACATCAGTGTGTGGTTGCCTCTCACGTGGCCCTCACTGGGGACCTGGCCTGCCGCCCAGGCATGTGTCCTGACTGGGAATCGAACCAGGATCCTTTGGTTCACAGCCCGCGCTCAATCCACTGAGCTACACCAGCCAGGGCTGTTGTTGTTTTTTAACGATGGGTGGAAGGTTAAGGAAAGGCTGTTCATATATTGCTACCTAGTGTTTGTTCTGTGCACCAACTTTAAAGCACCCCTGCAGAGGGGAAGTTACTCCTGCAGGCTCTTCACACCCAGGCACCGAGGAGCCCAGCCGACCGATTGCTTCCCGCAGGGGGCTTTGCCATGGATGCTGGACAGGGGGCTCCCATGGGTGTTTGGTGGCTCTTCTGAGCAGGCCTCAGCAGAGCAGCCATTGAGGAGGACCGTGGCAGACCCTGTAGCAGGGCAGAAGTGAGGCTGCCTCCTCCAGGCAGCCTGCCCCTCAGCCCCCTTCTCCTGGGCCTGTGAGAAAAACTCATCTCAGCTGGGAAACCAACCAAGGTCAGGAGCAGTCCTGTGTCTCCACCGGGAAAACCTTCTGTTCTCGGAAGTAATGAACTGGAAGCTTCAGAAGGACCCGAAGCTGATCACAGTGGCTCAGAAAAGGAGGGTGACTGGACGCCTCCCAGGAGTTGAGGGACCCCCTCCCCTCCCCTCCTCGCCACACCGTGCCCCCCTTGTTTATAGAAGATGGGTGCTTTAGAATCTATTTCTTGCTGTGATATTTCTAGCTTAGCTCTTGGTTACTACAATTCCCCCCTTTCGAGTTTCTCTCAGACCCACTTAAACGTCAAACAAAACAAGAAAACCCCACAAAACTAAAGAAATGAGAAGTGTCTTAAAATTCAACTTCATTCCAAACCTTCAAGTTTAGTTCATTCAGCGCCGTGGAAGTCATCTGGATATTTCTACTTTAATTTCTACTAAAATGGAATGACCCGAAAATTTATCTTACAAGCCAAATTTTACATTGCACATTTTTATTTTAATAATCTAATGAGGTTTTTTGCAGATCTGTAAACAGAACTCACCTAAGTATCGTATCCTTTTATTACTTATTGAGGGAATGGCAGGAAGCAGTTTTATTTAAGGGTTCACAATTGCCAAAGGATTGGCCCGAGCAGCACGCGGCTGCGCAGGGCGCGGAGGGATCCGGAGCGCCCCCTACGGGCCGTGTGACTAGCGGCATCTGCTGTGGAGCGGGTGGGAACGCTGCGGTTCCAGGGAGTAGACGCCTGCGGAGCTCCCCTTTACCCCCGAATGACAAGGGCCGAGACGTCTGTCTTTGTCATGCCTACAGTTGCACAAGGAAAAGATTCCCATTTTTTTCACTATACACGTCTGGACCACAAGGGAAGCAAGCCTTCGTCACAAATGAAGGTAAAAACATCAGACCTCCGTGATTGCACAAGGTGTTAAAAACGACCGGATTTTGGACATGATGATAGAAAACTCAGTGTCTCTTGACCCTGACTCACCCTGAGCAGAGTCCGAAAGCGGATGGGCAAGAGCTAGAGGGGCCTGGGCGCAACCCAGCTCGCCATGGCCTTTGCGGCACCTTCTGCGTCATGGGTGGGACTCCCGGCCCTCTCCCACCCATTATAGGGACGCCTGACGACGTCCCTATAACGCGAATAATTAATAGTATGTCCCGGGTTGTGGCAAGGAACTGAACTAGCTCTCCTAGCACTCCGGCAGGGCGCGTGGCCCAGAGAGAGCCGGACCGCCATCCCGGACGTCGGGGTGCAGGGTGGACGCGGGCCGCCAGGGGCGCCAGCCTGTGCGCTCCGAGTGAGGACATCCCTCGGAGGCAGCCTCTGATCACTGACTCCCGAGCATTTAATAACAAACCGCAGGCCACCGGTGGTGGATCAGGATGCGGGCTAGTATTTAACAGCGCGCGGTGCCTCCTGGGAAGAGAGGGCCCAAGCACCGCCCCGGGGGCGCAGAGCGCGTTCCCCTTCGCGCAACGAGGGCCCGGGCGCAAACCGCCCCGAAGCGGTCCTGTGCCGTAGCTCTTCGGCCCAAGTTGAGCGCCCGAAGGGTGCAAGGCACTGCCTTCGCAGGGAAATGACTTCTTAGTCATTTTAGGTGATTTTATCTTAAATAAAAGATCTGTTTAGGTGCTAAACAAACCAACCTCAACATTGAGTGGGAAGGCAGCCAGTGCACTTTGGCCTCTTGCTTCACCCCAAACTCTGCCTCCCCTGGGCCCCACCCCGACCCCACGGTGTGAGTTTTGTACACCTCGGGGGCACCGGGGCAGGCGAAGCTGGGGGTCGGGACCCGAGCTGCAGCCAAGGACCCAGGGCTGACACCCCGCCCCCCATCCCCTCTCCTCCGCTTTCAAGGCCGGACGTTAGTTCAAGCGCGCCCCCTGCGGGACGACGTCGGGATCGGCCCCTCCGAGCCGAGGAGCCGGTCTGCCCCGACTGCCGCGGAGCGGCCGCGAGCCGAGGTCCGGGCGGAGACCAGGCCCGCTCGTCCCCCCACTTCCGGCCTCCGAGCGGCCGGGGCCTCCTCGATTTGAGTGTAGGGGGGGCGCCTTTGCTCCCGCTCAGCTTTTTTTTTGGTCGGGGAGAGGAGTAAACATTTCCAAGTTTAATGTAGCCCAATTATCTCGTTTGCACGACTTAAAACGTTTCTCTTTAACTCATTTCAATCTAGTAAATATACTTCAGCAAGTAGCTAATTTCTCCGGGATGGCTTCGCTTCCACATTTGCATATAAAGCGTGTTGGGAGCCGGCCGGTCTCCGGGTGCGCGGGTTGCAGGCAGCTAGGCCTCCTCCTCCGGAGGGTGTGCCTGGGTTTGTCCGGAGGGCGGAGGCCCGCGATGGGGCCCTGGGGCGGGGGGTGAGCGGCAGGGGGGCGAGCCGTACGGGGGCCTGGGCACCTGAGCACCGAGGAGGGGACAGGCTCTCCGCGTCTCCCGCCCTGGCCCCGACCGTCCGCCCGCTCTGATCCCGGGGAGGGGGCGCCCCGCGGTGCCGCATGGGCGCGAGCGTGGAGGGGGGCGCATTTATCCGCAAGTGCGTTTATTAAATCGTGTCTGGAGATAGATGGACGTGAATACAGGAGAGGAAATCGCAGCGCTCAGTCGAGCAATCTTCTGGCTTTAAATTCCGAATAAAAGTCTCAAATATTCCCGGGTCAGGGGGCACTGTCTCATTAAAACCACTCTCGTCCTGAAACTGCAATGCAGACATTAAAGTGCAGTATTTTTCAATTAGAGCTGACGAATTCAATCAAAATTCCATAGATTAGGATGAAATGAGGCATGGGTCATTTACAGGGGAATTTAATTGCCGAGCCATTAGACAAATAGTATATTTGCCATCCCCGCGTTATCCATCATTTTCGACATCAATACCGGGGCCGCACCTCCCCGTCCCGCAGCCGCCCGGCGTCGGCTGTAAACACTGCCTTCTCTGTATCTTCTGATTATATCTGATTTCATTTAGGGCCACGGGGGATTATAAATGTTCACGCAATCAAGTTCATTAGGACTTCAAATCGCATTTCTGATTGGGATCGCTCCGCCGCTGTCCTCCGTGCGCCTTTCAAACCCCAGGACGAGGCTTGCAAAAACATCTTTTTGAATTGAAAGCTTCACATCCTTTTGTCTTCCGACGCCCGCGCCCCCCCCCCCCCCCCCCCCCCCCCCCCCCCCCCCCCGCCGCCACCTCGAGCGCCTCGGGCCTCCTTCTCGCGGGGAGCAGCCCTGAACCCCACGGTGCCGAGAGCGGGGCTGGGGGAGGGCGGGGTGGACCCCCGCGGTCTCCAGGCCCGAGGGAAGCGGGCCCCCCCGCCAGGCCGAGCCCCGCCCCCCAACACTGGGTGAAGAACCCACCGCAGAGCGGATCCCGAGACCTGAACTGAGCTCGGGGGTCGGGCCCCGCGTGTTCTACCCCCGCCCGGCGTCCTGGAGTCCCGCGGCCGCAGGACACGAGCAGCCACTGGGACTGACCCTGGGGGCTGAGGGCGGGGACCCCCTCGGGGCTGGCCCCTTTGACTCCAGAGACGGGGGTGGGGTGGGGGCGGAGCAATTCTCTCCTCCTCTTCGCAAACCCAAGAAACAAAAGAACAGACTCTTCTGGGGCGAGCCGACGAGAAAGGCGCAAGACAATCCCTTCCAGCACAGTTGAAAAATAATAGCTTAATATTAACTGCTTCTCATAAAAATAGACTTTCACAGAGATACAGTTACAAGAAGAAAACCCTCATTTTACCCCCGTCCTTCCTGCCCATCGCTGTTAGCTGCCTCAGTAATTTAATTGGAATGAAACGTGAGAAATGTGTCATTTTTGAAGCATTTATGCATCGCTTCCTAGAAATCTCATTGTGTTAACTAGGAGCCTACTGCGCTCTGTTTAGAGCCGATAATCGCATTTTTATGTGTCTGTATTACGAGTTAATGTGACCTCCTGTCTTCGGCAGATGAAAAAAAATGGTCTCTTTCCATAACATCTGCATCAAACTCCGGCTTGCGGAAAGTCTGCGGAAACCCCGTTTTCCCAGGGTTCTCCAAACTTCCCCACGGACGAGCAGGAGGAAAAGGGACACGGAGGGAAACGTGCCCGCCGACTGAATAATGACACCCCGGATTCCAACCCTGCGTTAGACAGAGTCGACAGCGAACACGGCATTCTCCATCATGTTTACGGCTTACAAATTGCATCACAAAGAAATCCGCTCTTTTTATTGGAGTGATTACGCAGGGTGTTGGGGCTGCGGCAGTGCCTGCCGTTCTGGGGACCCCGGCGAGCCGCATGGCAACGCCGAACACGTGTGACCGTGTTCAAGAACACGTATGACACACGGAGGAGGCCCGGGCTGTCATTACGGCATCGCACTTAAAAATAACATGTGCTTATAAACACATGACTTGTAAAACATGCATATTTAATACAAAGGAAGTACGCCATTCCGTAATCAGTATTTTTAATTAGTTTTTATTAGAGCAGCACAATTCTGGAGGACACGTCGCGATTCTGGGGTTTCTTTATACTCTCCCCGACTCCCTTACCCTGTGAGCTAAAATCTGGTTTTCTTGCACTCGGGGGTGCGCAGGTCGGCGGACCGGGAGGAGACCGTTTGCTTATGGCGCCACCTGCAGGGCTGTGTGAAAATCGGTGTCCACACTGCGCTCCTCTGCTGGGCCCTAGAAATGTCACCTGAGGCTCATTTTAGCAGAATTAATATTTGTTTTAAAATAGAAAGGTGTTAGCAATCTCAAGAAACAACCGTGGATTTTGAAAAGTATACTTACATCCCCAAATAAGATGCGGTATGGCCCAGAGTTGAGACTTTGGGGCTTCTGACTAGCCCGCGTGCAGAGTGTTTGCGGACTGATTTGTTCTCCACACAACGGAGGAGGTGCCGTGCTCCTTTGTCGCCGGGTCCTTGGGAAGCCCTTAAGAGATGAGAAGCCCTCGGCAGGCCCACGATAGACACCTGCGATTGCAGCGATTAAGCTTCCCCTCCACGCGGGGTGCTGGGGCAGGTCACGGGGGCGCCACTGGCTCTCCGGGCCTGTGTTTTCTACCGCGTCGTTGGAGGGTTAAGTGTTCTCTGCCAGAGTTCAACAGCCTTCCCCATCCGTGCGTGTGGTCACAAGGTGACCTCGGCCCTGGCTGGGTGGCTAAGTGGATGGAGTGCCGACCTGCAAACCAAAGGGTCACCGGTTCGATTCTGGTCAGGGCACATGCCTGGCTGGCCGGCAGGGTCCCCAGTGGGGGGCCCACGAGAGGCAACCGCACATTCACACATTGATGTTTCTCTCCTTCTTTCTCTCTTCCTTCCCCTTTCTCTAAAAATAAATAAAACCCTTTTTTTAAAAAGGTGATTTCAGAGATGGAAAGTGTGACGATGCTATACAGTTACTGAGATTAGCAAATGCTTCAGAAAGAGTCACTGGTTTTGATTTTCTTCAAAACATGCAGAACTGATGATTATCATGGAACTAAAAATTAAATGTGCCCTGGCTGGTGTAGCTCAGTGGACTGAGCGCGGGCTGGGAGCCAGAGGGTCCTGGTTCAATTCCCAGTCGGCGCACATGCCTGGGTTGCAGGCCAGGTCCCCAGTGAGGGCCATGTGAGAGGCAACCATACATTGCTGTTTCTCTCCCTCTCTTTCTCCCTCCCTTCCTCTCTCTCTAAAAATAAATAAATAAAATCTTTTAAAAAAATTTAAAAAAATTAAATGGACACAATTATGCTAAAAAGAGAGGCAGTGCCCCAGGATTTTAAACCGCAGGCCCCAGGGTGCTGTGTCCATGTGCTGACTGCCTGCTGGCCATCCTGCTGGGCTGGGGACAGGCCACCCCACCCAGGGTACAGGCAGGATGGGCCGGGGCTGGGCCACAGTTGGTGGAGAACCTCACTTGTGTATTTGGGAATTCTCTGTGGTCAGATGACTAGTATTGTCAAAGATATTCCATAAAAGTTGGAGGGGAAGGTATTCCTCTGCTGTCTTCTTAGTAGAAACGACATTTACCCTTTTGTTACCTTCTGAATTTCGAGTCATGTGAATGTCTCTTTCAAGGCTGCATTTGAAATGAAAGTAAGCAACTTAGGCCTTATGGAATGGAGTTTATGCAATGTGCCCAAAGAGAAAAGTAGTGATGTCCGATAGGAGCTGTGAAAGAATAGAAAACATTTTTGGACCTTTTAGTAACAGAAACACCAAGGCGTGTTTTGTTCCCGGGGGAACGTCTTTTGGAGGGTCATCTCAGCTGCCTCACTTCCCCTCCTCCCTTCCCTCCCTTCCCTCCTGCCCCGCCCAAGCCCCGCCTCCTTTCCCTCGCTTTTCTCTGGGGACAATGACGAAAGCGCCTTAATTTCAGAACTCCCTGCTACAGGCGGCACAGAGCAGAGTCAGTCACCAAAACAACACATTTGTGACAGTTCTTTTATTTTTTGATTAATAAAGCAAATTGCTAGCAGTAATTAAATTCTGAACAATAATGGGCCATTATTCACCAGACTTTTGGAAGTATGCAGCTAACATGTTTTCAAAGCGCTGTGCTTTGTTCTGGGATTCTAAAACACACTGAATTGTGCTGCACTTCAGAAAAGCGGCCAGACTGCTTTCTACAGTGTGTGGGGGGGGGTGCAGGCCAGCATGTTCACCGTGACTCTGATGACCATGCCGCCCCAGGAGGACCGGCGGCCCAGGGTGTAGCCACACTTCCTATAGTCCTGGCCCCCCCATTCATCCTCAGACACCCCTGCTTTGCTTTTCCCTGCATTACAGCCTTTACCTGAATACTAGGCGATTTTCTTCTAATAATAATACAACGATCATAATACTAGAAGGCACTGCCTACCGAGTCCCTGCTCCAGACCAGCTGGGTGGGGCCGACCGGGTGGGGGAAGGGCAGCACCCACCCCGATCCGAAGGCACAGACGCCTTCCTCGTCCAGGTGACGCCTCCCCACCGCCTTCGGTTCCCTAACTCTTCCTCCTGCTCGGCAGAGGAGCCTGGCTCTGAAGCCCCACCTCTAGGGATCAGCTCCCACCCACCCCTAAGGGACTGCATCCCTTTCCAGGACAGGGTCCTCTTCCCAGAGAGTCACTGTAGCCACGCCCACTCGCCTGCTGGGGGGCGGGGGGGGGGTCCTCACAGCCTGTCCAAGACATCTAGACCCTTGGTCTGGAAATCAGGGCTCTCCCAGTCCGCGCCCTCCACCCCCAGCCCTGCCCTCTTCCAGGGGCCGAAGCAGGGGACCCTCCCTCCGGAGGACGGGTCACTGTCCCTCCTGCCCTGTGCTGTCCTGCACCCCAGCCTTCGTCTGCTCTGGAGGAGCTGGAGGACGGCCACGGTTACGTGGCTTTTTCTAGGTCAGGTGAGCCGTCCACGTCAGCAGGCAGATGTGGGCAGCCAGCGGAAGGTTCTGGGGGCCGCTGTCCTGTCACTCACTGCCTCGCAGACCCTCTGTGTTGAAATCTGACTGGCCAAGGCTCAGCCAGACCACCCCCGTCAGCTCATTGGGGTGACCTTGCCCCGTAGTGGGCTTCACTCACAGTGTCTGAGGTAGTGTGTGACGTCCCCTCTCAGACTGGGACAAGGGGAGGGCACGCCCGCCCCCTCTGAGGTTGTCCCAGAAGCACCTCATACTGGTTCAAACTGGACAAAAACAGAGCCACCGCTGTCCTCAGGGGATGACCGTAAGGAGTCCTTGTTTTAAAATACAGTGTTGAATGGAAAACCTGAGGTCGCGGAGGGCCAGCAGGGCAGGGGATGGCTGCCACTGGAAAGACAATGACTCACAGGTCCCAGGAGAGGGGACGCGTCTCCCCGTGGGCGCTGCGCGGGCAAGCACCAGGGTTGGCCGGAGGAGCGGGGTGTGGGCCAGAGGCGGACTGTGGCTTCCGTGGGAGGAACACTGGAGGCAGTGCAGACAGGCGGGACGGGCTGCTCCGAGCCACGCAGGCTCTCGGCCAGAGCGGCTGACCGGCTGCCCCTGGTGCCTGGTCGTGGGCGGCTGGTGTCCCGGGGCAAGGAGCACCCACATGAAGGAGTGTCGGGGGGTGTGAGCTCTGGGTGGGTTGGTGTGCATTTAAAAAGCACACTGGGTGGCAACCTGTCTCCTCTCTCTAGGAACCGGTGACCCTGGAGTGGGGGACAGTCTCTCCAGAGTCGGCAAGGCCTCGGACACTGAAGCACCAGAATCCCCCAAATAAGAGGCTGGGTTGACACAGTGCTGGACCGTGAGGACCGCTCTCTCCTCACGGGTGTCGGGCTGCGCTGACGGCACTCTGTCAACCTGTGGCTCCCCGGGCGCCCGCCAGGGCGGGGCCAGCCAGGCCTTGCTGAGAACCTCAGACGGAAGACTCCTGTGGGGCAAACCTGCCCACCTCACAGCCCTGCCAGTGTCCGTCTGGGGGGCCCTGGACCCCCGTGCTGGGAAGCACCCGTGGGCTCCCGGGAAGGTGATTTATCGTGGAAGCAAATGTCCTCCTTCCGTCTACATGTCTGTCACGTTTTGGGGACAGTCTTTCCCGGTGGCCAGCCTCCCAGGAGGGGTGGGCGTTTTCCCGGAGGCAGAGGGTCCGAAGCCACAGTGGGCGGGAGACAAGCCTGGGGAACACGGCCACACCTGTCAGGTCCACCTCCGTGGACAGGCCCTTCCTGACACGGCACTGCGATGGTCACACTTGTCACCCCCAGAAGCAGCCCCGAGAGGCAGCAGGGTGCTCATTACTACCGCATCCCTCGGGGAACCGAAGGTGCCACCGGCCCGCTGTCCCATCTTCGTCCCTTCGGGCACTCTCCGGTCTGCGGAAGGGCTGGCACGGAACCAAGCGGAGGCTCTGGGTTTCAGTGCAGAATGCCCTCTGGCTCCAGGAGGAGGTAGCTTCGCAGGGACTCGGGCAAGGGCAACCGGGGCACCAGGCCGGAGCACTCCCGGCCAAGCCGCCTGCGGATGGCGCACCGGCAGAGGTGCTGCAGGCGGCGCGGGCCACGGGCCGCGGCGAAGAGCGACTGGTAGAAAGGCCGGTGCACCTGCAAGGGAAGGTGGGCGTCAGTCCCTGCCCGGGGAACCTCAGCCACACGGCTCCCTGCCGGAAGGACCCAGGGCCTCTCCGCAGCCCCCCAGAAGGGAGCAGCACTGCCTGGTGAGACGCCCCCCTCCCCCGCCCCGGGGGTCTGCCTCTTTCCAAGTGCAGGCCCTGCCCGGGCCCAGGGACCGTCTGGGGGATTTCACGTGCGTGATGCAGGTCGCCTGCTGGAAGTCCTCTCAGCCCCTCCCCTTTGCACAATGCGACATTTGCAGATCAGTAATGAGCATGGGACTCAGTTGATGAGGGGACATTTTCTAGAGGTTTCTGGAAAGAAATGCTCTCTCTTTCTTAATCAAGTTGGGCATGGCTGTCGGGCCTGCAGCTGGTTGGGTCAGAGACCAAACTGATGCCCAGGAGCCAGAACCTGTGGACGCAGGGGCTTGGGCGCCCACCCTTGGCCACAGCCACAGTCCCCGAGCCCTAGCCAGCGTGGGTCTGTCTGTGCTCCGTGGAGCCTGGACAGCACCCCGACTCTACCGCGGGCACTTGGCTGGGTGACGGCTGAGCCTCCCGAAGGAAACCAGCGATACTCACGGGCATGCCCAAAGCCTCCTCTGCGCTCCTCCTCCAGGTGCTCTGTGCTCACCTGGGAAGCAGCGCAGGCCTCCTCCCAGGTGAGCAGACACGGGGGACCATGCTGGACTGAAGCGGAAGGAAGGGCGGCCCCTCACCTGAAACACCTCTGCGGGGATCACCTCCCTCCAGGACCGGGACACGCGGAGCTGCGGGTAGGAGTTGAGCAGCACCTCAATGACCGCGGGGGCCGGCGCACACGTCTTCAGCACCTGGTCAGACGACGCGGGGAGAACATGGTCAGGCCGACTGGCCCTGGGGCCCAAGTGTGGAAAGGACGGGGACATGGAGGTGTGTCAGCACCCCACGACTGTGTGACCCCACTGTCCTCCGTCCCACCGGGAGCGGTGGCGGTCACAGTGATACGCAGCAGGGCCGGGCAGCACCGCAGTGGTGGGCTCATGGGGAGCACCAGGCCTCGCACCCAGCGGTGAGGCGTGCTGCGTGCAGGCCCCGGGACCCTGCTGGTGCCTCTGGGATGCTGCCCGGGCAGCGATGAGGGGACGCAGGGAGCGCGTCTGGCCCAGGGGCCATGTCCCCAGCTCCTCACCTCGATCTTCTAGTCTGTTGGGACACCGGGAAGAAAAATAGCCTTGCTGTGGCGTTCCCTCTCCTTCCAGCATTTCCCTTCATTTTCACGGTCCTCCTTATCAAATAATGAACTCCTACTTTGTTATTTGCAAATTTAAAACCCATCAGCGTCATGTAGATGGGAACACGGTGTTTTTAAACAATAATAGACTTTTTTTGTTATGGAGACATTTGAATGGACACTGAACTGGACCCAGCGGCATGACAAGCCCCCACTGCCCACGTTAACTCAGGGAGAACCCCACCCGGCACCCCCCACGCCCTCAGCCCCTGATACCACCGTAAAGCAAACGCAGCTCCATCCTCCCGCCTGCCAACACCTCAGTGTCTCTCAAAGCGCCGTTTGGAAGACACACCAACACAGCATTGCTGTCGCACCTGAGAAGTTGACGAGTTTCTTACCACCATCTGGCCAGCGTTTAAGCTCCCAACTTTCTCTTAAAGGCCATTATATGAAAAGTAATTTGTTTGTTTGAATGAGAACACACACACAAGTGGCATCAGGTGCTATGATGCAGTTTTAGATTTGCTTCGTTTCATGTGAGTTATTTGTTGGAGAAACGAGGATTCCTGCCCTGTAGAGTCCTCACCGCCCGGATGCTGCGCACCGTGTCCCTGTGGGTGCGGGTCACGCTGCCCCCCACTGCTCCCCGCACAGGACTAGTTGGGTGTGGGAGCTCCGTCAGATGCAGAGCTGGTCTTGGGGAGTGGCAGGGAAACCTCACAGATCTGTTTTTGAGGCCTGGGATTTACCAAGTGTTGTAAAACGATTCTTGGTATTTTGGGGTTGAGAAAACCGAGTTTAAGTAATTTTTCCAAGACCGGGCAGCCAGTACCTGCAGCAGAGAGCATGGTCAGGGCCAGCAGCTGTGTCCGGCTGCAGCGAGCTCGCCTGCCTCCCCGAGCAAAGAGTCACACGGAAAAAGGAGTTTACATCACTGCCCCTTTATGGCTTGCCTGGGTTCTGCCACAGCTAAAACCCCTTCAAGATGCAGAAAAACAAAGCGAAAAGTTCCCATTTCTTTGTTCAGAGAGAGACCCTATTAATGTTTTATGTACACTAGGGTTTTATGCATTTAAACAAAACATTCATATATGCAACAAGAAATGGGCTAGTGCTTTGCATGTTATTTTGAAACTTGATTTTTGTATACTCCAAATAGACTGTAAACAAAAATTGTAAGTGGGTATCATTTTAGTGGCCATATTTTATTTTATGAATGCCTCATCTTGTGGTCAGTGAGTTAACCACTGTAAGTTGATATTGCAAACAATAAACATCCTTGAACATAATTCTACCTTTTTCTGCCCCGAGCCAGTCTTAGGTAATAATTCTGTCCCCTTCCTACACTGAATTCCCAGAGGTAAAAATGCAGGGGCAAAGGGTAGGTACATTTTAACAAATATGTTAAAACATATTATCAAATTATGAGTGTGTAAATTGCTGCATTTCTTGAAGAACTGAGGATGAGGGTGCCTCTTTCTCCCCACCCAAACCATCTCATTCATTACTTAAATTTGAGCCCCAGCTGGTGGGGCTCAGTTGGGCATCGTCCCACAAACTGAAAGGTCACCAGTTCAATTCCAGTCAGGACACATGCCTGGGTTGCGGGTTCTGTCCCCATTGGTGCGGAGTGCCTGTGGAAGGCAGACAATCGATGTTTCTCTCCTTCTCTTTCTCTCTCCCTTCCCCTCTAAAAGATAATTAATTTAAAAAAAGCGATTGGTACAATATGGAATAGTTACACTTGTTTTAGCTACAGTATGTCTTTTGCTCATTTTTTCTATAGTGTGTTCATTTTCTCATTGATTTGTAAGTATTTATGAAGGCTATTTTTCAGATAGACAAGTATTTTTGCAAGCAGTGGCATTTTCTCCTCCTTAGTATTAGTACTGCTTATTTTTCTTGTCTTATTACATTGGCTAGAGCTTCAAAGTTCAATATTACACAATATTGATAGCAGGCATCATTACCTTTTTCTTAATTTTAATAGGATTGTCTCTAACGATTCACCATAAATATAATCTTGGGGATTAGTTTCAGATAGATCTCTGTTCTAAGTTAAGGACATATCTTTCCATTCCTAGGTTACTATAAATTTCAGGATTTTATTTTTTGTCTTTTTTTAACCAGGTTGATACAAAAGTATTTTCCAATACTGACCCACTTTTGCCTTCATAAAACAGGCTTTAAAATGGCAGATTTAATTTACTAAGGCTTTTGTATCGCTTTTAATAACGAAATCTGATTAATAGTTTTAGTTTTGGGGGGCTATTTTGTCAGGTTGTAATAACACTGTATGTTAACTTAGTAAAACTGAGAAAATGTCTGTCTCTTTCACACTCTGACAGGTTTTAGAAAGTGGATAATTACTGAGTTAGGAAGGCGCGACCGATTGCGCTGGACGCTGTCTACGCCCGCCATGCAGCTGCAGGCCGTAATTTGAGATCTCCCATTTCTTCTCCCGTTGCTGGCCTACCTGGTCTTCATTCCTTCCTGAATCGGTGTGGTTAAGCCCTGTCTTCCTGGGAAGCAGTCCTTACTTCACAGGAGCTCAGCCTCGCACACGCACCAGTCGGGGCCCAGCAGGAAGCAGACGGCATGTCTGGCACGGCATGGAGGGCGGTTTCGGGAACGTCTATGGATACGGGGGCTGTCCAGCCCGGAGTGAGTGTGGGGGGACTGCCAGGGATGGCGCCCGAAGTGGAGCCGGCAGCAACTCTGTTTCCGTCCCAGGGACAGGAGGTGGGGTGGGCTATCCCACCACTGCATGGCCCTTGGTGGGGGACACACAGCCAGCCTGAAGCAGACAGGCGGCCAAGTGAACACACCCCCTGTGCTTACCGTCTTTCCCTCCCTCCTGCTGCGGAGAGCCTGAGAAGGAGCTGGCCAAACCCAGTAAGGCAGGGGACAGGGGCCTGGCAGGTGTGTCCATCTACCTGGATAGGGGATGTCTCCTGTTTATATCTCCTTGGGAAATAATTTTGGTATTTGCATTTAGCTTTACAACACGCCTTATTTAAATGGTCTCCCTATTAACTGGGTTGTATGCTCGCCACCTGTCTGCCAAGCCCGTCCCTCCACATGTACTTCCCGAGCTCCGACCAGAAGCCGGGGAGTGTGCTGTCTGTGCATTCACGGCAAGGCCTGCCTTCCCAGCACTTCCCAGTTCCAACAGCAAGTCCCCACTGCTGATGAGGAAGGCCCCGGGGTGGGGGACCACCGGTGCTAGACATGGGTTTGCAGTGGGGTGCTGAGTCGTCAGGGAAACATTTCTGGAAGAAGTGATATTCAAGCTGAGACCTGACGGTGGAGCAGGAGGAACACAAGGCAGGGAGAGCTCTGGGGCGCAGGACTGTTCCAGGTGGGGAGAAACTTTACTGAACACGTAAGGCGAGAGGGACTGCACATGGGAGGGAGGGAGGGGAATGGTTGAGAACGATTGAATTTAGGAGGCAGAGGGAGAGAACCTGCTGATGGATTTCCCATTCCTGACACAGCCTTTCCCACGGCCGCTTTGTCAGACGGCGCCCAGCCGCTGTCCCCAGCGCGGACCATAGTCCCTGCCACTCCGCCACGCTGCCGTGCCCGCGGCCCCCAGGGTCTCGCCTGGGCAGTGGCAGCCACATCGGACACAGCTGCGTGTCCTCCACTTGGACACAGTCTGCTCCCACATTCTTATCCCACGTCTCCCTGTCTCCTTGGTGGCTTTCTGGGCTCTCATCTTCTGGACGTTGGAACAGCCCTGCATTCAGTCCTCAGTCTTTCCCTTTTTTACATCCTCGCCTGAGGATATGTTTTATTCATTAGAGGGGCGGGGGGAGAGAGAGAAACATCGACTGGCTGCCTCTCCTAGGCGCTCCTACCAGGGATCAAACCTGCCACCCAGGTATGCGCCCCGGTCGGGGATTGAACTCACAACCTTGGGTGTTCAGGACGATGCTCCCACAGCGGAGCCACCCAGAGAAGGCCAGTCCTCGTTCCTGTTTATTTGCTCCCACTCCCTGGTTGCCCACCCCCACTTCCAGTTTCCCGGTTTCAACACCAGCCCCACGGCCCTGGCCCTCACAGTGCGTCTCCAGGCTGGTCAGAGCCAGGCATGCCCGTCCCACTGCCGACCCGGCATCTGCACTCAGCCGTGCCCCCCACCCAACATACCGACCCCAGCCCCCCGAGTCTCCCCCAGGCCCTGGACTTCCTCTGCGCACAGCCCCGGCCACCGCAGAGGGCGCCGCGCCCCCCGGAGCCGTCCCCCACTCTCTCCCCTCCCACGTCCCATCCAGCCAGAAATCCCGTGGGCTGTGCCCGCCGCAGAATCTGACCACCTCCGCCCATCCTCGCTCAGGCCGGGGCAGGTCTGCTCGCCTGCCTCCCTGCTCTGGTCGCCTCCTGCTCCGTATTTGCTCAGCCTGGAAACCAGAGGCTCCCTACAAATGCCGGCCAGGCCATGTCCCAAGTCACAGACGTCCGGCAGGGTCCCGCATCCTCGGCGCCCCTCCCCCACCTCGTCTCCCGCTACCGCCCCACCCGCCTCTTCCCTCTGCGTCCCCGTCACTTTATTCGCTGCTCACTGCCTGTCTTTCCCCCTGGAATGTAAGCCCCATTCTCATAGCTTGTCACTCAATAAACATTTGTTGCGTAAATACATCAGGTCAATGAAAGTACGGTTTCCCCCATAATGCACTGGGAAGCCTTGTCTTACGAACTCTTGATATCTAAGTGTCTTCGGTCGCCATCGGAACGAAAGCTGTCCTGGCGGAGCCTGGAATCCTGGCGTCTGAACCTTTCCTCTTAAAACCCTGTAGATTCAAGCCTGTGGAGGAGCGTTCACTGTCTCAGGATAACGTTGCAGCGGGGAAGCCCGAGGCCGGCCCGGTTTTTATTCCCGTGCAAAGGACCTGCTTCTGCTCGGACACTTTGCAAGATGTTCCCACGCCTTATTACTTTTAAACATTTCGCTTATGCATTTATTTTTATTTGGAATTCCAGTGGGCACGCGGGATGACACCAGTTTCCGGTGTAGGACACAGCGATCCGACATCGGTACAACCGCCACAGCGCCAGGCCTCCCCGGAACGCTTTTGCGTCGGTATACGTAGGCGTGCGTGGGTGTACGTAGGCGTGCGTGGGTTACGTGGGCATGCGGGGCTGTATGTAGGCGTGCCGGCGTGTACGTGGGCGAGCGGGGGCGTACGTGGGTGTGCGTGGGTGTACGTGGGCGAGCGGGGGCGTGCGTGGGCGAGCGGGAGCGTACGTAGGCGTGCGTGGGCGTACGCAGGCAAGCGTCCGACTCCTCTGATTCGCAGAGAACGTCCATTCAACGTCTGACAGTTAACACTCTCAGTGCGGCCGGGCTCGCTTCTGAGAGCCCTTGATGACTGCGCGGGCCCGCCGTTCCTCCTGTACCTTCCCTCGTGCGTCTGGGGCTGGCGCTCTGCCCTCTGCCCTTGCGACCATCACTTTCTCTTTTGGTTTCTTGGCTTTTTTTTCCCTTGCACTTAAGAAGAGGTTTAAATTTTCTTTTTTCTTTAAATCCACATCCAAGGACATTTTAAAATTGCTTTTAGAGAGAGAGGAAGGGAGAGAAACATGGATTGGTTGCCTCTCATAAGCACCCAGATGGGGGATCAAATCTACAACCTAGGTATGTGACCTGTCCCAGAATCAAACCCACAACCTTTGGGTTGCCGGTCAAGGCAAGGAGAGCTTCTAACCTTAGTCCTTCGTCGTGAGTATTGGCGTTGACTTCCCGACAGACCACATCCTTAGAGCAGCCCAGCCATAGTAAGTCCATCCTTCTTGTCGTTTAGGGGTTTGGGGCAGGGCCGGTTTACGCCGATGGGGCCCGGGAAACACAAGGAAAGACTTCCTCGGGGAAAGGGCCTCCGGAGAGGAGCAGTGAGTCGGCCCGCTGTTGCTGGAAGCTGTCTCGCGACCAAGAAAGGGGCTGTTTGGAGGGTGAAGCTGATCGCCGAGGTTGGAGAGCGGGAGGTGCCATCGCTGCCACAAAGTCAGGCTGCGGCGGGCTTCAGAGGGGAGACACGGCGTGAACGCGGGAGATGGAGCAGAGCAGGGGCCCGGCGGGTGTGTGCCTTCCCGACCAGCTGCTCTGAACCCCACCTCCGGGGTGCCCTTGACGTGTTGGTGTTTCTGGCCAATACAAGCCACACGGACACGCCGTTTCCTGGGGCAGGTTGTCTCTCTGAGGTCAATCATCCTGTTTTGGTTTTGGGAGAAAGCACGCCAGTAAGACAGGGTTCACCCTGGACCCCGAACCTAGTCTGGTCACAGACAGATGGTGTCCCAGGTAATGCACATGTCCTCGGCCTTCCTCGGCGACTCCCAGCATCCAGCCACCCTCCCATTGGACGGCCGGCTTCTCCGGGAGGCGCTAAAGGCTTCCCAGTGGCTGCCTGGAACAGGAAGGGCTCCCCGTTCCACCCCCACCGCCCCACCGCCAGCTGCCCTCCCCCCGGGGCCCCTCCTCCCGGAGTCACGGGCTGTGACAAAGCCTTATTGCCTGTCTCCGGGAATTCATTTCCTGTCTCTCTTCAGTTCCACCTCTCTGGGGCCCGCGGGCCCTCCCCATGCCCTCAGCGCTGTGCCCCCTCACGTCTGCCAGGCAGCTGGCTGCCTTCATTATTTTTACGCCAACACAGTTTAAAAATCTCCGCTGCCTCCTCGCTGTCTGCGGAGGAGCCGCTGCCACATTACTCTGACACGCTGCTGTCATTAGCGTCCGCGCGCGCGCTCTCCGGCTAATGAGGCGGCAGAAAGAAAATTAAGGGGAAAAATCACACAGGCACACTGCTCTGTGTGGAGACGGAGAAATAAAACGAGCAAGAAAAACAGAGGCGCGCTATTTACGGCCGCTCCTCCGCCTCCCCCCGGGGATGGGGGGCCCCACGGGGCTCCTGAACAGGCGATGGAGTCCCAGGTTTCGACCAGGGCTCCCCCAGCATTCGCCCCCTAAGACGCCGGTGTCGTGGGGGCCTCGTGAAGCCACTGCACCCACTCCTGTCACTGGGGAAAGAGAAAGCGCGAAAACTTTACGGCCGCATTTCCAGCACGCTCAGAGCCCAGAAGGCGAAGCCAGGCCAGCTCTGCAGATGCGTCTGGAATCCGTCTTTCCTGCCTCTGTTCCCTCTCTGTGCAGTCCTCCCCCTCGCCTGCGCCCACCCCGTGCGCCCTCTGCACTTAGCAGAGAAGTCACCCCAAACGCTCATTTTGTCGAGTCACCTCTGCGCTTAGAAGGATGTCACAGATTCCCGTTGCTCTCGGGACAAAGGCTCGCACCCTAACAGGGCCCTGCTGAGGGTTCCTGCCTCCCTCTTGCTGATTCCTCTCCAGCTACCCGCGGTCTCTCGCTGCACGAGGAGAGGGGCGCTCTTCCTGCCCCAGGACATGTGCCTGGATGTTCCTGTTGGCCTGGGAGGGCCTTTCTTCCCCTCTGCACACAGTCAAGGCTTCGGCCTTCAGATCTTGGCACACTCACCTGAGCTGGGGGGAGCCCGTGACCACTGCCCCAAGCTAGGCGGAGCCCGCTATTTGGCACTTCTGAGGTGTGGAGGGTGTTTGCTCTGCGCCTGTCCTCACCACAGTAGCATCCATGGGTGTGTGTGGCTGTCTCACCCTCCCGAGGGGCGGTGCCACGCGGGCAGCACACGACCAACTCTGGCCCTGCGCGAGGCCCGTTTCGCAGGAATGCTGGCTGAACGAGTGAGTGCTTCATGGAAGCACAGCTGACGTGGTTTGGGGGAACCAGTCCCGCGCTGGTGTGGTCCCTGCCTGACCCCACACACAGGCAGGCATCGGGTTGAATGTCTGCGGCCTCCAGCCTGCGCATGTCCGCTGGCTGCTGCTGGCCTCCGCCCAGCAGGTCCTGGGGGCTCCCTGGGAGACAGCACAAAGTGAGGGATGGGGTTGGGGGGACTGGCATGCTTTAACCCCAGGAGCTGACTGCAAAGGAAAGTGCTCACGGAAGGGGGTCCCTTTACCTATCGAGGGACAGGTAAAGCATGTGCTCCGCGTGGTGAGCCAGGGTGGCTCCCAGACGCTGCCCACGGACGAGGCAGGTCAGAGCGGCTCCAGGCCATCTTGCAGCTCTGACTTTGGGAGGGCAGGTCCCACCTCAGCGTGGGGCCGAGGTGCCTGACCCCACACACTGCGAGCTTGGGGCTTTGGCCTCAGAGGCGTGAGGTGAGGAAAGCAGTACTTCGTTGAGAAGAGAAAACACAGGACTTTTGCGATCCTCGTGAATCCGGAGCAGGCGAGGAGCAGGAGAGAGAAGGTGGCAAAGCCCTTCCTCCAGACCAAGCATCCGCCCCACCACGGTGGCCAGCGGCGGTGGCAGAGCAAGCCTGGACCCACGGCTGGGTGTGTTTCTCTGCCCTCCTGCCCGCTCTCCTCCGGCGAGGCCCGGTGTCCTGACCACTTCCAGAATTCAGACCTGGCTGCCGCCTGCCACGGTGGCCTGCCCCTGCCCCTGTGTCCCGTCCCTGACTCTGGTGTTAACTAGAGGTCAGCCAGGTACACAGGCATGGCATTGTCAACACGCTTGCTTCCCAAGCAGTGACACCGCTTTGATTTGAGCCGCAGAGCACTGTCCTCGGCGCGGGCGGATGCTCGGAGTCCGCCTGCCGCGGCGACCGTGCCTTTGTCTGGGCATGAGGGAACTGTGATTTATGTCAT
Source organism: Micronycteris hirsuta (assembly GCA_004026765.1). Taxonomy (NCBI): domain Eukaryota; kingdom Metazoa; phylum Chordata; class Mammalia; order Chiroptera; family Phyllostomidae; genus Micronycteris; species Micronycteris hirsuta. Next base: position 34,775 of record PVJI01006609.1, on the reverse strand, counting down.
AAGCTCGCTGTGAAACCTTTTGCCTCGGTAATTCTGAGCTCCGTGGGTGTCTCTTTACATCTATTTCAAGTGCGGCTGCTGCCCACGGACCGCGTGCGCGGCGACACTCCCAGGCCTCTGTGCACCCTCGCCGCAGCGCGCAGTCTCGCCCGCGGTGCATCTTTGTGGCCGGGCTCCGTGTGTTCGCTGTGCGCTCCGCGGGGCTGCTGAGCAGAGCTGGTCTGTCGCTTTGATGTCCCGTGTGGTGATTAGACCCCTTCCCTGGGGAACGCGCAGGTGGCCTGGGTGGAGGGAGATGCTGCGGCTGAATTTCCGGAGCGTTTGCCCTGCTAGTCCCGGGCCCAGGCTGGGGCATCCCGGGCACTCGCATCCCAGCTCAGAGGACGCTCGGGACCGTGCGCGCATTCCAGCTGCACCCCGACCCCGACCAGGAGTGCCATGGGCGCCCCCTGGAGGTGCGGTTACCGCAGCACAGGGAACAGACTCCGGAGACCCATTTCCGGGGAGCGAACGGCAGGCAGAGCGGCCTGGAGTTGCTGGCACCCGCTTTACTCACCCACAGTGACGGGGCGGGGGTGCGCGGGGCCGGCTCTGCGCATGTTCAGGGGAGGAACGGGGGGGGGGCGCGGGGGGGCAGTGCTTTCTGGTGAAAGCCTCAAAGTATTAAGATTTCTCGGGCAAACTCTAATTCCCTCCACAATTGCTGGGATTCTCACAGATTCTTGACCCCCGATATAGGAAATGGCCCCCCAAACCTAAATCCAACTTGCACCCATTGCCCACCCTCCGTTCCTGTGCACCGACACAGCAGAGGACCCTGGAGACCCAGAGCGGGAGGCCCCGAGCCTTGCCCTGCATGCCAAGGTCAAGGTAGGGTAATTCCCACAGCCTTGGAGACAGAGTCCCCGTCCCCAGGGCAGGCGCCCCTGGGGCTGCACCTCGGACTGGGGCACCCGGGCAAAATCGCTCGGACAGCATGACGTCAAGGCTGACAAAGGCCTATTTCTAGTCACCGGAAATACACCGACCCCTTTGTTCTTTACAATAATTTGCCCCAGATATTCGTCACGGGTGGCCCATCACATAAGGCGTTTCTTTTTCATTTGCGGACGAGAAAGGGGCCACACACCACACCCCGCGAGCTCAGGGGAGGCCTGCGTGGCGGCCTTACAGACTCAGAGACGGAAAGTGGCCGCCTCGGATGGTCTGAACACAAACCTTCCTAACGAAAGCAGCTCAGGGCAGGCAGTCCCGTCCTGGGCGGGTACTCTTTGACAGAGGTCGACCTGACCTTACCGGGGCCTCTCGATTGTCTTTCTGCATCTACAGAACATACCTTTGGAAGGTCGGGGTAACTTCCTTTCTGCAGACCCCTCAGGGCACAGTCTCCTACCAGAGGAGACCCCGAAGCCCCTCTCTGCTACTGCCACCATGTTCATTGTTAACCGTTAACCATCCTGTCCCCACCTGTGTATACGAAGTCCGTGTCTCTCCGGTTTCCTTTTTCAGCCAGTCTCAGAGATTTCCCGCTTTGCTTCCTCCGCCTCCCTGATGCCTGACCGATGGATTTCACAGAACCCCCTACGCCTGCTCCTTTGATTGGAATGTATAAAACGAGGCACAAAACCGCCATTCTCCGGAGCATTTTCTCAATCCACTGAGATTTTGCTCCACGGTGACTGCTGTCAATTTGGCTCAAATAAACTCATGAAAATTCTGACAGGTTTGGACGTTTCCTAGGCTGACACGTTTCCTTGCGAATCCATCACCGAGGAGGGTTGCCGCGAGCATCTCGGTTTAAGGCAAACACGGTGTGCCCTGTGAGGACGGTGGGTGCGGCTCGCTTCCAGGTTATGGGTCGAGGCACCAAGCTCACCGACATGGGGCGTGTTACAGTGCAAATCAGGACTAGCGAAGGTAGGTGTTAGGGAACACAGGCCGGCCGGCGCGTCTCCCCTCCCACCCTGTGGGAATCCCCGCATTAGTCGGGCGTCACGAGAGAACTGTCCAAGGACAGCGTGGGAGTTGGCGTGAGACACTTGGCACGGTGGTCAAGGTCACGCTCAGACCGTCGTTTGGGTGGGTTTTCCACTTTTCACCTAAGCTTTTACAGACACAAACGTTGCTCAGCATCTACAGTGCAACGTTCCGTCGGAGAGAAGGGGGGATCGCAGTGTTTCGGAACCTCTAGGACACGGTCCTTTTTTGGTGACGGCCTCTTTGTTCAAAACTTGTCAGGCTAAAGCGTGTCCCTCGCCTCTGACTGGTGAGTGTGGGGAGGCGGTAATTTTCAAATTAGGCACACCCACTTTTACTTCTGAATGCCTTCCCTTCAGGGAAGTCTTCTGAGGATGCAATCTCTCATTCTAGGCAATATTTTGGAACTTTACTTTTGGAAATATTTTCTGTCTTTTGAGTGTTTTCTCTAGGGAGAAATCGTTATTCTTCCCCTTTATTATTTCAAGCTAGACTGGACACCCGGAAAAGGTGGCAAGCTGCCCGGGGGCCAGTCTGCCAAGCGGGGTTGAGGTCCCAGGGCAGCCCCACTCTGGGCAAGCCACTTCACCTGGGTGAAGCCTGCGAGAAGGACATCACCTGCCTGGTATTCCACAGGAAATGCCTTGAGGGCAGAAAGAGGGGTATTGCAAATGTGTAATTAATCTCATTAACAAGGTTGGGTATTTCATTCCAGAACAAATGCCAGATGCAAAAAGAAATCGATTTTCCTCATTCTGAAAATTGCAACAAAAGATGAGCTGCCGGAGAAAGAATTTAAGCCATGATCCAGATAAATGTGTGTGGGCTCCCCAGGTGCCTCCTTCGAAAGGACCCACGCGAGCCGGCTTTTTCCCCACCCCAACCTCTTAATTTTCTAGTTGCTGGAAGCTTCCAGGCCCTGTCTCCTCAGAGTGTGGTCCCAAGACCAGCAACCTGGGCCTTGCCTGGGAACTGTCAGAAACGCAGACTTTGCCATCCAGACCCGCGGAATAAGCATCTGTCATTTCCCAAGTCCCAAGGGGGTTCCCAGGTTCCTGGAAGTTTGAGAAACGCTGCCTGCCACCCTGTGGCAGGCAGGCCGTGCCCGGCACGGCAAATCTCGGGGTCGGGGGGCCCCTGCCACCTCTTACCTTGGGGAAGGCGTCCGGCCACACGGTGGGGGAGCCGTGGTTGAGCAGCGCCTGCACAATGCGCTCTGGCGCGGCCCGGGGCGTGCACGCGGCCGCCTGCAACACGCGGCCCAGCGGCGAGGCGCCACCATAGTCAAGCGCAGTCGCGTCCGCGCCGTGGCGCAGCAGGAGGTGCACCAGGTCCGTGCGCACTTGGCCGCAGGCCTTGTGCAACGGGCTGCGCTCGTCCTCGTCGCGCGAGTCCGGCGCCGCCCCGCGCTGCAGGAGTAGCGCGCACAGGCGCAGGCTGCGCTCGTGCTCGTCCGGCCGCAGCCCCGCCCCGCACGCCGTGCTCAGGGCCGTCTCCCCGCGGCCGTTCCTTGCATCCACGCGCGCCCCGCGGTCCAGGTAGAGGCACGCGTGCTTGTCCAAGCCGTGCTGTGCCGCCACGTGCAGCGGTGTGTCCTGGCTGGCGCCGCCCGCGCAGTTCACCGAGGCACCGTGCTCCAGCAGTGCCTGCGCGCACCTGCGGGGAGGCCAAGACTTGTCACCCGGTGGGCAGGGCCTGACCGGGTACCCACACCCTGCCACCGGACCGCCACCTCCTGGCTGCTGTTGAGGGGGCTTTGGACAACCCGTGGAGCAAGTGGGCCCCCTGAAGAGCGAGGGTAGCCTGAGAGAAAGGACAGAAGTTCAAAGCTCCTGTGCCCAGGGTGCGGGAGTTGAAACTGCGCTGCAAACAAAGAAAAGATAGAGCAGAAACTGCAGAGGGTGCGGGCCCCAGCCGTTAGGACGAAATGGCGGACGTAGCGGGGGAGGTTCCTAGGAGTCTGCACGGCGCAGGGCGGTAAGGCTTATGAGCAGGTTTTAACTGCGCCTGCTGCTTTGGGAGTGATGTCCAAACACCACTGCGGAAGTGCTAGCACCTGGGCTCCTGGTCACCCGGGCAGTCCAGGGCCTGGTGGTCACTGTTCTGAGGAGGGCCCCTCAGGCCACCGGGCTCCTTCTCAGCCAGCAGTGCCTCTTCTGTTAGCCACTGAGCGTTGGTGACAAGCGGACAGGGCGCAGCAGGCTCACCCTGCTCCCGTGGAAGGAACCTACACCACCCTCAAGGAACTGACGCAGACTGGCCCTGGGCTGTCCTCGGGGCTGGACGCGTGGTGGACACACAACCTGCCTGCCTGTGGGGCGGCCTGTGTGTGGGCTGGACTCTCCGTGAACAGACTGGTCCCCCAGTGCCCTCCTGGGTCTCCCCGGAGGTGTGGCCTCCAGGTCCACCAACTGGAGCCCAGACCGTCCGCTCCTCCAGGAGGGCGGCCTCCTCAGGGCCTAGGCCACCCCTGGGAGGACTCTAAACCCTCAGCCTGAGCTCAGGTGGCAGCCTGCTGACCAGGCTGCTGGACCCTGGGGCCTTGGACCCTGGCGGGAACCTTAGTCTGGCCCAGCCTGAAAGCAGGGGGACAGTCACCCAGGCCCTTCTCCATTGTGCTGGCCCCTGTCCTCTGTGGGTACTGCCAAGACACCAGCCCCACTTCAGTTGCCCACTCCTGGGTCCCCTCCTGGCCACTGTTGCTCCACCTTTGGAGCCTGGCACCTCAGCACGGCACCTCCAGACCACAGCCTCTGGCCCCCGTGGCCCCCCGTCTCTGCTCCATGGAGACAGGAATCATTGACCCCGTTCCCACAGCCCCTCCTGCCTCCACTCCGTCCCTGGGCGGCGCTTCAGTCGCTGCCTTCTTGGCACCCTTTGTCCCCCCGAATAGAGGGGGCATGGCCACCACCCCCTATGCCAGGTGGCCGGATTGTCAACCTGGAACCCACTCATCATCCACCCTCTCATCCCCCCTCATCCACCTGAGGAAACACCACATGTGGACTGCCCCCCCATTCAGGTGGGCCTCGGGGGCCCGTGGTTTACCTTTCCCAGTGCCGAAGGCCAGCCCCTCGCTGTGGTCGACAGCAGTGACTGCCGATGCCATCGCCGTGGTCCAGTGGTGCTGTCCCTCCCGTCCTCCCTCGCACTGCTCCCCTCTTGCTCCATTCGGGGTGTGGGCTCCCCCAGGAGCCACTATCCTTCCCGACTCTGAAATGCACCTGCTCCAGCTGCCGTTCCAGTGTTTCAGCGGCGACTGTTCTCGCCGTCCTCCCCGTTCTGGGCAACGGGAGTCCCTCTGGGTCACCTTGCCCCAGACGAGGTCCTTTCCGCTCCTGGGGGTCTCGCTCTGTGAACTGCTTGTCCTTTGCCTTTCTCCTGCCCTCCCGCCCCCACGCCCCAGTCGGCCTCCAGCCCCGTTGCCTCCGACATCTATAATCACTTGAACCGCTTCTTCCTTTGCACGGTCACTGTCATTTCTTACCCAAGTGGTAACAGCAGTCTCTCAATTTTGCAAGCTCTATAGGACCTGGAAGGAGCCTTCCCTGTGTGCGTCAGACAACATGCTTGGCCCCCGTCCGCAGGACGCAGGGTGCCCAGAGACCAGCTCCGGGATCCTCACCGTCTCATTTCCTGAGGTTCCGCCCTCCTGTCCTGTGCTTCGGTCCTACCTGGCCAGGTGTGGCTCTCTGTCCCCGTGCCTGTGTGCATGCCGCTCCTCCAGGGATACCCTGCCTCCTGTGAAGGTGGCACATTCCTCTCTCTCCTTCCTCCGCCTCTCGAGCGCCTGCCTCCTGGGTGCCACCAGCGGAGGGTCACACGTCTGTGTTGTCCTGTGTCTTATACAGAAGTGCCTGGGCGCGGCGTCTCTCACACCACGTCCAAATGCCCGTTGCACGTGGGACTCCTCCCTTAGACTGTCGGCTCCTGGCGGGTAGAAGGGGGGCTTTTGTTCACCTCAGCTTCTCGGTGCCCCGTGGGGGCAGCCCGCTGCTGGTGTCCGCTGAAAGCGTGGGGAACAAATGCCCGTCCTTCGTGAACGTCACTCAGCTTCCCTTCTGGTTGCCACTGGTTTTCCTGCGACCGCCTCGCAGGGCTCCGAACGACATCGGCCAGGAAGGGTTCCCAGTTCTGCTCACCAGGGGCACTCGGTGCGGTTCGCGGTCTCCCCGCATATCCCAAGCCTCCACGTCGGCCGTGTCTCGAGAAGTGGTCTGTCTCGGGCGGAAGATCTCCACAAAAAGTGCGATTTGATGTTCAATGTCCTTTGGGACGACAGCCGCCAGCTACGGGGGGCGCAGGTCTCACCAGCACAGAGCTGCGGCTCTGCCTCTTCGGGAGGGACTTGGAGCAGGGCAGCCGGGGGTCGCAAGCCGAGGTTCTGTCTCCTGTTTGCCCCTGAGCCTGTGCGCGCTCACCGTTAAAAAAGCATCTGCTTCTACTGTTTTTTCTTTTAAAGCAGCCCAGCCTCTCCGGAGACTCCACAGGGAAGTACGAGGGGTCCCCTTTTCCACGGCCAGCAGCCTGTGTGGCGGAGGGACCAGGCTTCAGTTTGCCACCAAGACACCTTTCAGAACAAGGACAGTGGACACGAGGGCAGTGGCCCGCCCTCGGGAGGGCCGCAGGTGCCTGCTCCGTGGCTAAGGAAGAGCTTCTAAGTGGCGAAACCCTGGCACTCCCTCGGAGCAGGTGATGACGTGAGCTGCCGACCAAGGAATGAGGAAAAACAGCACAGCCAGCGGACCGGGGTGCGCCTCCGCGGGCCCACGCTGGGCGGGCGGCCGTGGAGACGGGGTGTGGGAGCCCGTTCGGTGACTGGGAAGCTGTCCGCAATGGCTTTGTGAAAGGCTCAGGTTACCAAACAGCCCCGGACAGTCCTGTCTTTTCTTAAAGAGCAGGTACGTATGTGCATAGAAGGCAGGTCTGGAGATACACAGGCCAGAGTGCGTTTGCCTCGGGCTGGTGGGCACTGTTGTTGCCTTGTGCCTGCCTGTATTTTCCCATTTTCCGAAAGGAATCAGAGTTTCAGTGTGAAAGAGGCAGGACAAGGTTATTAATAAGAAACCGGCACCCCTCCCTCGCCCCAGCCCCAGCCACAGCACAGGGACTCTAAGAGGTTAGCTCAGCTTCGAGGTGCCTGGGACGCCCCCACACTGCTCAGGTGCCGGCGGCGATCCGGGGGCGGGTGCTGGGCAGTGCCCATGAGAAGGCGAGTCTAGAGGAAGGAGGGGGTGGGGGCAACTCGGTGCTGAGCAGAGGAGCGGCAACGTGCCGGGCGCCTCCTGGGCCGGACTGTGTGTGCGTCACTGTCTCTGGCGGAAGAAGAAGGCAAAGCAGAGCCGCCGTGGACGGCTGTGTCTGCTGCCGGGTTCTCAGCGCCCTCCGCCTGCTGGCCCTCCCCACTGGCGTCGTTCGTGAAGCACCTTTGACGAGCCGGTCTCGGCCCGGGCCTTTTCCACACGCCAGCTCTGAACTTCCTGCGCACGCATGCCGTCATTCGGTGGAGAATATCGTCTGTGCTCCGCACAACCACGGCCTTTCAGCGCAGGCAGAAAGAAGCATTTCTCCTGAGTCCTCCACGGGAGGTTCCGGACAGACCAGCCAGCAGGACACCGGGGAGCGTGGGTCGGGCTGTGGGGCAGGCGGCCGTCGCCCACGTCCTGGCCAGGCCCACCGGCAATCCCGCACGATCCCATTCCTTCTCCCCAGTGTTCAGCGAGGACTCAGTTTTCCAGGTTTGCGCAGTGGCCGCAAGGGTAGGGCCCCGGGAGGTGATGGTGACCTTACAGCTGGAGCACCTGCTTGGGGGAACCCCAGCCAGCACTGGACAGCAGTCTGGCTCCATAGCCTGGACACCGAGGTGGCACTGCGAGAGCAGTTTCTGCCAGTGACACGGAGCCACTCCAAGTAAGGCCATGTTCCGGAGAAATCACTCCGTCTTTTGCAGGGAAGCGGGCATTGCTCCCCCGTGCTTTGTTAGGTCTCCTTGGCATCTTCCAGCTGCCGGCGTCCTTGGGCCCTCGGACTGCCCTGCGCTGCCCTGGTCACCTGACTGCTGACCGAGTCCCTCTGACATGTGGCCCACATGTCCAGTGAGAGCAGCGGAGTCCAGGGAAGCCTCCCTTTGAGCGGGTTTCCGTCTCTCCGGGATGTCCCCTCAGTCCGTCATTGCCGCACGGACAGCTGCCATTCTGAGTTCTCTCACCGTGGTGTGGTGTTGTCTTTTCTAGAACTTTCTACGTTTTGTGTCTGGTCTCTTTTGTTCAACACAATGCCTGACATTCATCCAAATTGTTCTTGCATGAGTAACCCATCATTTTTATGTTTGACTTTATTTAATTGTATGGAGATGCCACAATTTTAAAATTCATTCTCCCATTGATACTGGTGGACATCTGGGCATTCCGTTTTTTTTTTGGCTATTCCCTTTTTTTGGCTATTATGAATAAAGCCGCTGTGAACATTTTCGAATCAATCTTCTGGGCGTATGTTTGCTTTTCTCATGGGTAAAAAGGTGGCATCGCTGGTAGGTGTGGACTTACGGTTCCAAGGGCACCCCCCACCCCCCACGGTTTTCCAGGGCGCCGCGCCTGCTGCGCCCCCAGCGGCAGCGTGGGGGAGCTCCGGTGGCCTGTGCTCCCGCCAGCGCTCACCGCTGGCTCCATTGGTCCGTGGTCGTCCTGGGGGGGGGGTGAACTGGTGGGGGCTTCTCTGTGGGGGGACTTGGCGTCGCTCCCACGACCGATACTGGTGACGTTGAGCATGCCTTTGTTTGTTCATGGCCGTTTGTCTGTCTTCCTGACGCGTCCAATCGGGTTCTCACCCAGAGGTGAAGGATTGATGGGACCTGGGTCACTTCTTTTAACCCTGATGTGCGTGGCAGGGGTTCGAACGGGCCTTGGCAAGTGACCAGAAGGCTGAGCCATCTGCCCGGGATGCCATGAAGGGGCCGGAGGGGGACAAGCCTGGGGCGGACCGTGTTTGAACGGTGCGGGTTGGGTATGGGCAGAGCTACTACTGCCTGACCACACTCAGCTTTGGAAAAGCAATGAGGTCAATGAAGGAGAGGCAATCCTTCGCCACTGCACTCTCTGATGACCTTTGATCTTTGCACCTGCGTCTGACCTGTCCTCTGCGTCCCCCCTCACTGGCAAAACATGGGCCCCGCGCGAGCCTCGGTTTTCTCATCTGCATACTGGGCATAAGCACATATACAGGCCTGCTGGGAAGAGGCTGGTGAGTAAGGCCCTAGCACGTGCTCAGAGATGTGCAAATCCGTGTACTGTACTTGCCGTGTGGAGTGCACGCTTGTTTGCCCAGATTTTTGAGGGAAAAATAAGGATGTGCATTCCACATGGGCAGTACTAATTCTGCCTCTATATAAATGTTTTTAATTCTTTTATTTAATCTTAGGCGTTAAACATGTAACTCAGGAAAGCCATAACGATATCCATATGCAGAATAATACCTTGGAATGTGATCATCAGTTTTGTTTCTAAGTATAAATCAATAAAAAACTGAATTGAAAAATTAAAATGAAAGATTTTTTTCCTGAAAGTTTGGGCCAAAAACGTGGGTGTGCAGTATACGCAGCAAAATGTGGATAGCAAGGCCCCAAGGGACAGCCCCTCCCTCACAGCGCGCTCTTCAACATCCCCTGCAGGGCCTCGGGCTCCCGCTGAGCTGGACCCTGCGTTTTCCCCTCCCCTTGACCACGGAGCCACTCACTCGCCTGGGAGGCGCCTGCCAACACCGCAAGCCTGTCGCCTCGGGCAGGTGAGCTTCCCGAGACCAGGGGGAGACTCCTGGGGTGGCAGGAGGGCTCTTGGCAGTTATTCCCACCCGCCCCAGCCTCCACCCAACCCTTCCTTCCCTCCGCCCGAGCGTCCACCCGCCAGCCAGGTCTGACCTGGGCAAGAATTGCCAACGACTTTCCTCAGTGACTTTCTCCCCCTGAGATCCTGGGCTGCCTCCATGGGCCCCGCACTTGTGACTTATTTTCCATCCACTTGAACGGACAGAGCTGGGGCAGAAAAGTGAACTCTGCAAGCTTCGTGCTTGCACGTCTGCGGGGAAAGCAGGCCCTCCTGGCTTCGGCTTAAATCAAGACAGCTTCAGCCAAGAGAAAGAATTGACGCTCAACTAATTCTTTTCTCATTTTAATCATCTCGGAATTTGAAAAAAGGTCAAGGAGAGCACTCCGGTAATGCACAGGGCGAGGCCGGCAGGCAGGCTACTGGCGCGAAGACAGTAACTTTACCTGAACTTTTCTTTTGGGCAAAATCTCTTCAAAAGGCTCCTAGATTAAAGCGCGGATGTTCCTTTTCATGGGCTGGATTCTGAATTCTGAAGCTTGCGGGTTGGAAGGAAGCACAGACAATTTTTTTTTTTTTTTTAATCCCAGGAACTCAGAGACTCAAAGGTTTGAAAGTCCTGCGCCCACGGAGAATTGCCGACTGAAAGGGCCTTGGCAGAACTGGGTCCCGAGGTGTGGGGACCGCTGTCATCAAGAATAAGAAAATGAAATGGCTCTGCGTGGAGGTCAAGGACCCTCTCTCTACTGTAAGGTTAAAAAAAATTAAGGATGACCTAAAATCTGGGTATGAAAAGATTCTAGAGAAAGCAGCTCTTTCTTGTCAAAGTGGCGGTGTCCCTAGGACGTGAAGCCAGGCCTCCTCGGAGACGGACTTTAGGGGACTCTTTAAGCTGAAACGCGCTGGTCAAAACCTCCAGCCCTTCCTGACATCTATTAACTTTTTAGTCTTCAAGGCACTTGGCTGTGTCATTGTGGGTGTGTTGCGGGGGATCGGGCGGTGTTTCCCATTATAATCACGGAGAGCGGGGGCGCCGCCTGAACTTCTGGTGCATCTGTCACATCGGAAACTTCCCCCCAGTAACCGGGATTTAAATGAGTCAAGACTGTCAAATTAAATTGATGGGCAGGAAGATTCACAGAGAGCAACCGTCGACACAGGAGAGAAAGTGACGAGGAAAGGAAGAGAGAGAAGGAGCAGAGGGTGTTACAGAGCTGGCTGCACACAGAGGCCTCTCTAAAGTCCTTACAAAACAATCCCCTGGGCCTGCGTGATGTTTGCAAAGGTGAGGAAATTAGTCTCTACGGCGCAGTGCGTAGCCCCGTGGTCTGTGTGGACCGCAGCCCTGCGCCGCGGCGTCCCAGTGCGGGCGCGGCGACCTGCGCCGGGGCCTCTGTGGGGATTCGCGACGCTCCTGCCCCAGGTGGGTGTTGCTCTCTCGTTTCCCAGTAAACAGACACCTTTTTGTAATACGGTTGGAGCTCGAGGCGCGACGCAAACTTGATTTTTAAAACTTTGAGTTTTTAAGTCAGGTTAGATGTACAGAGGAGTTGCAAAGAGAATGCGGACAGTCCCCAAGTACCCTTTACCCTGCTTCCCCTGAAGTTAACCTCTTCTAACCCTGTGGCACATGGGCTGAGTTAGGGACGTCACACTGGCCCGGTTCCACAGACTGGGCGAGGCCAGGACCACTCACGGAGTCGTGGTCATCAGCACAACACGGTACTGGTGGCAAAACAGACAAATCCGTCAGTGAGGCAGAACTAGGGAGGGACGGCTCTGCCATGGGCCCCAGTGACTTTGCACATGTCCCCAGCGGCCACGGGACAAAGCCTGATCTGCTGTTGATCTAGGTCCGGGTACAACGCCCGTGACCCTCCCGGAGCAGAGGCGTGTGAGGGGCTGCTCTGAGGCCACAGCCCACTCGCCCCCCTATGTCGCCCGGGAGGCTCTCTCACACGAGACACTTTGTCATCGCCTGCTGGGCCCCCTGAGGTCGGAGACTTCCTGCCTTGCCCCTCAGAATCCAGCTGCAGACTATAAAACCTATAAAACCGCTCCGCTGAAGTCAAGATTGGGCTGCTTAGCAACGGGGCCACTACCACTCCTATTGTCACCAACGGGTCCCTTTTGTTTAGGTGGTGTCCTTTGTGGGGTGTGGGACAAGGACCGTGAGGAACTGGCACCTTCGGCTAGTCTTCCTGTCACTGTTTGTGTGAGTGACAGCTGCTCTGAATGACCCCCCGGCCTTGCCGCGCGCACCTGACCAGGCCCGGAAATGAGTCCGCACGCACGCATGGTCAGCTGCCCTTCGCCGCAGGTGCAAAGCCAATTCAGTGCAGAGAGGAGGGGCTTTTTGACCAACGGGCTGGACCAACTGAATATCCACAGGCAAAAAAAAAAAAAAAGCTTCAATCCTCACTTCACACTGTGTTCGGAAATTAACTCATAATGGCTCATAGGCATAAATGCAAAATATAAAATCATTACATTTATAGAGGAAAGCATAGGAGAAAACCTTTGTGGCCTGGGTTAGGCAAAGGTTTTTCTAGCTACAGTAGCCCAACGCAATCCCTGAAAGAAAGGAATTGACAAACTGGGTGCCTCCCACATTGAGAACTTCTGTGCTTTGAAAAGGCCCCTGTAAGAGAAGAAAACACAGCCCAGACAGAGGCCGGGAGCTCACGTTCCCCATCACACGTCTGGGGGGGACTTGTATCCAAAGTTACGAAAGAAATCTCAAAATTTAAGAACAGAACAGCCCAGTTTTTCAGTGGGCATGAGATTCAGACAGGTGTGCCACCGAAGAAGACGCAGGGATGGCAGACAAATCCACGCAAAGATGCTCAGCATCACTTGTCACTAGGGAAACGCAGATGGAAACGCCACACCTGCAGAACGTCTACGGTTAAAGAGTGGCCAGACCAAGTGCTGGTGAGGATGGAAATGGTAACGGGGTCGGGGGGTCCGGGCCCACCCCACCGTCCTTATGACACCGTTTCTGCAGGTGTGGACCCTGACAAATGTGTAGCTTGTAGATGAATCCTGGGAACTAACTCCAAAAGATACAGACCCCGACCGTCAGGCATCCCAGTGCCCGGAGATTTGCAGACCTTCGACCGTGGGGCCCGGGTGACATGAAGCCGGGATGACTAAACCCGGATGACGTGCACCGGACCGTCCCTGTCCTTATCGGAATGGGCCGTGCGCGTCTGTACATGGAGAACTTGGCAACCCCTTCCTGTGATCTCTTTGTCCTGCCCCCCTCCCTCCTTATAAACACTTCCGCCTCCTCTGACGGGAGGGATGGACTTTGAGACGTGAGTCCCCATCTCCCAGGGGACTGGCACCTGAAAATGAACCACTCTGCTTTACATCAGCACCTGCCTCTCGAGTACTGGCTTTCTCAGCAGTGGGCAAGCGGGACCTGCGTCCGGTTACCAGGATGCGACACAACCGGACCTCCCGCATCGCTGGTGGGCCCGCGCAATGGCACAGCCACTGGGGACACCAGCGCGGTGGTTTCTTAAAAGGTTATCTTTCAATTGCACCCTATGACCCAGCCATTCAGGCCTGGGCACTCACCCCGAGGAAGGAAAGCAGACACCCACACAAAGCCCGGAGCACAGGGGGTCACCGCAGCTGGATGGCCACGGGCGAAGCTGGGAATGAGCCGCCGCCTTTCACAGGGGAAGGCAGGGACGGCCAGGCCGGGGGACACCCGCACCCGAACACCACGCAGCCACCGCCGGCAGCGAGTTATGGGCACGCAACCATAGGACGGCCCTCGAGGTGACGATGGGGACCGAATGATGCCAGGTGAGGGGGGCACGTTCTACTGACGTTGGATTCCTGCCAGTTCAGACGGAACGGCGGCCCCGAAAGCAGATCGGAGGAGCGCGGGGGGAGGCAACAACAGGGCGAGGGACCCTTTTGATGGGTGAGCCCACCTCCTGACTGTAGGGATGGTTTCAAGAGTGCACAGATGTCTGTGCAAATCCCTCCGATTGCACACTCGAGGCACGGGCAGTGTGGCATGGCACGCAGTCACACTTCAGTAACACTGCTCCTGAAAACACACGTTGGAGCCACACCGCTGCCTCGGTCACTGTCGGGCGCCCGGCGGCCTGCCGGCCTCTGAGTCCCCACCCCGAACTCAGGTGACATCCGGAGGAGGTGGGGCCTCGCCGGTCACCGGAGCCCAGCAGCCCCGCCTGCCTGCCCTCCGCAGGGCGATTTTATTTCGTTCTCAGTCCAGAGACAGAAGGCCGAGAAACGGCAGCCCCGAGGGCAGGGACCAGAACATCGTGAGTAAGAGGAATGTCAAGATGACACAGTGCAAGCCAAGACACGGGCCATAAATCCTCTGTGTTGACGTGTGGCCCCACAGCCTCCCTGGGCCACTGGACCCCACGGGGCAGACACTCTGCAAGGACAAACGTGGCCGGACGGGCAGCGGCACCACCTCCCGAAGCGCAGCACCCGTGTGGGCGGTGGGCTAGGGCTGCTGCACCCCGAAAAATCCCAAAACTGCCGGGACCAGCACGGCTTCCTAGTGGGGCTCCGAAGCCCCGCCCGAGGAGCTAGCCATTTATGTCACACTGTGACAATTATTCTGCATAAAATTATCATTAAAAACTCTAATTTTTCAGCCTCCAACCCCGCCAGTGGCCTTTTAGCGCTCTTCAGCGCACGTCTGCCGGCCTGATCAGCCCGCTCATTAGCTCGGCGTGGCGCCGCCCCCCGCGCTCGCAATCAAGGCTAATTACACCCCCGGGAAGGGCCAAGCAGGTCCGGGCCGGGGCAGGGACCCCTGGTCCTGGGGGCGGGGCCGGGGCCGGAGGGGCGTGGCCGGCTGGGTCCAGGTGGGTGGCTGGTTCGGGGTCTGGGTGGCGTGAGGGCGCAGGAGGTGTCCGGGTCCGGTCTGGGCTGCGGCTCCAGGTTCCCTGGGGCGGAGGGGCGTGGCTGTCTGTGGGAGCTGTGGCCAGGCGGGGTCCGGTGGCCTGACAGCCAGGCCGTCACTTACCCCAGCGAGGTGGCGGTGCGGCAGAGGTGCAGGGGCGCCAGGCCGTCGGCGCTGAGCAGGTCGGGGTCCGCGCGGTGCTGCAGCAGCAGCTCTGCGCAGGCCGTGTGGCCCCCCAGGCAGGCCTCGTGCAGGGGCCCGCGTCCACCGGGGCTGGCGTCTGGGTCGGCTCCCCGGCCGAGCAGGTGGCCCACGCAGGCCCCGTGGCCTCGGGCTGCGGCGACGCACAGGGGCGTGGTGAGCTCTCGCTTGTATTCCAGGGTCCAGAGACCTGCGGGCGTGGGGAGGGAAGGTGAGGAGGGGGCACCGGTGTGGGGTGATGTCCATTAGGGCTGAAATAGGGTGAAACCATCTCGTAAAAGCAGGGACTTGGTAGGCATGTGGGAGATACACAGGGACCCTGAGGGCTGGGGCAGAGAAAGCGGAGAGATCCAGGTGGACACACGGAGGAGGAAGCGGGGTTTGGGGGGCAGCTGGGAGACAACGCAGAGAGGGGCAGAGAGCTGTCAAGGGCAGACCCAAGTGTAGGAGGTGGGGAGGAAGGACGCCCACGCCCACCTGGAACAGAGCTCCGGCACTCTGGGAAGGAGGCAGAGAGGGAGGCAGGGAGGGCAGCAAAGAGATAAAGAGATCGGAAAGGTCAAACGGAGCCAGAGAGAATGGAGGTTTATGAGAAGCAGAGGGCTTTGCCAAATGTGGGGGCGAGTGGACCTCAGGGGCCATTCGAGGCGCCAAGCAGGTTGGGGAGGGCTTCAGTGTGGAATTCACGTTTTCTGGGCTCTGAACGGGGGTGGGAGAGGGGGCTCAAGGGAGGAGAGTCAGCTGTCGGCTGTGGATTTTTCTGGAATCCAGCTTTCTCTCATCCGGCAGCAAACAGACCCTTTATCATTAAGAGGAGACAGCAACAGACAAAACAGGCCGGCCCGCGGCGCGGACGCGCTCAAGGAGAGGGCGCGGAAAGTTGCGTGCTCTTGGAAGGGGCCGGCGTCAGAAGCACGCTTTGAAGTGGCGGCCGCCCCCAGCGCCGCGCGGGTTTGTTTCTCTGCGCTCCTCGGGGTTTTGTGTGCGTGCGCGCCTGTGTATGGATTGCTTGTTCTTGAAGGATGAATGGAGCAGGTGCCACACATGTTACTTCTCTGAAAACTTTGGGCTTTCAAAAGGCCCGTGGAAGGTTGTTAGCGGGCCAGAGCGCTCGTGGAAACGGGGGGACGCGGTCCCTGGCGAATACACTTCAAGGGACAGGAATTCACACGGCAGAGCTGCCTTCTGGTAACGATGGCAGAATCGATACTGGGTCTGTAATGAGCTGCCGAGGAGACCCTTTTCGCAGGCCACCTCCTTCCTGGGACCCATGCTGCGCAGTTTTGAAAGACCACTCATAATTACCTCCCTGCAGAGTTCCGGCCTGCCCGCGTCCCTGAGGCCCAGGCTGGGGCTGCTGCATGCTCCGTGGGCCAGTGTGGGCAGCCTGCAGCCCCGGCAGTGGGCGGCGGTGGCCAGAGGCCCAGGGGACAGGGGCCTGCATGGGTGTGGCCTGCGTTCCCAGGGAGGACGGTGTCTTATTTGGAGCCAGGAGGACAGAGCTGGTTCCTGATGATAACAATGACCTACATTCCCACAGGGCCAGCTCCTGGTTCTCGATTCTAGTCACATTCCTGCGACAGAAGCCTACTTACTCAGGGGCGGGGCAAGGTAGGGGGCTCCCCATTCTCTAGGGCATCCCGAGTCCCCAGCCCGACTCACACCCCTGGCAGCTGTTCCCCTGCCCTGGTTTCCAAGCCTTTCCGTGTGCTGATGGGGCCATGGCGGGCACGTAGCTCACGCCTAGATTAGGGCCAGCTCGCTTGTCCAGGCCCTAGGACACAGATGGCAAACACAAGGCTCTTGGGCTGAATCCGGCCCTCCACCTTGTTTTATCCGGCCCGGCACCTTGTTTCTACCCTGCAGCAGCGCTGAGCTCCTTGCCCCTCGTTAAGGAGCAGTTACATTTATACAGTCCTAAAATTACATTCGGCCCTTTCAAGGCAACTGCGAGGCTGATGTGGCCCCCAGTGAAAATGAGTTTGACACCCCTGCCCTAGGAGATGGCGCTGAGTGTCCAGTCTTCCAGAGAAGCCAGGTTCTGAGGCAGTTCTCAGGATCAGAAAGCCTGAATCAGCTTCCTATAACTCCCACCCCCTCAAGGCAGGAGGGCTTTGCTAAATATGGGGGTGACGAGGGTCTCGAGTGCGGCCACGAGGAACACGGGTGTGGGCTTCTCCCATGTGGCACGTCCTGCTGAACGCCAGCTCCTCCGTGCCAGTGCTCTCCTTGGGCTCCAGCTGGGTGGGGCCCGTATTCCATCAGGGATGCTGGGCCAAGGGGCCAGCCACTGAGACCCTGCTTGGTATCCGCCTACCCCCTGGAGTTGGCCACCAGGAAGTCATCACATGTGGTCATGTGTGCTGCTGTGCCAGCCGCCAGGGAAGACCGGTGGCTGGGCAGGGAGAGGGGAATCCAGCAGCCCTGAGCTCGGCCCACCAAGTTTTCCCAGCCCGCACGAGGCTGCGGGGCAGGGCCAGCTCTCTGTTGCCACTTCCCCGTGGACAGCTCATTCTCCCCCCGCCCCCGTGGGTGCTCCCTAGCTTCCTGTCTCTCAGGTGTACCATAGAAAAATGCAGCTCCTAGGGGTGGAAAGACGAAGGAGGGAAAAGGAAGGAGGGGCAGATTCAGGGCATGGGGACATTAATATGTATTTGAAATTGCAACATTTGAGCATGCAACTGTTCAGGGCTGGGCGGCATGACTTAAAAAAATAAACATTAGCCAAGCGTTCCAACAGTTGACATCCTTGATTGACCGGCCGCCCAGCCCCGGGGGAATATGTGCGCCCTGTCTGGACCCGGTGAAGGAGGGGAGGCCCAGGATGGCTCTGGGACGGTGCCCTCGGCCGGGAGGTGGCACTGCCGGACGGGAACGCACCTGCCTCCACTGGCCCCAGCCCCCGCATGGTTGCTGCTGAGACAATGTTGCAGTTTTTCTCCCACGTGACTGCAAGTAGGACTGTGTCAGCGCTTCAGAGGCCTGCCTTCCTCATCCTTTGCCAGAGATCATGAGTCGGGGACACGGGACACTGACTGTTGGCCCACTGACCACAGAGTCTCAAACCCTCGTGGTCTGGCAGAGCCGCTGTGGTTCCGACACATGACCCTCCTGGTGAGTGTGTTGCATCTGGGCAGGGGCGCGAAGTGTGGCCAGGGCGGAGCGCCAGCTAAGAAAACCATTGCAGCCTGGGGGCCAGCAAGCCTGCTCCTCTGGGGCCCGTGAGGGGGCAGCTACCTCGCGGGGGTCTTCAGGCAGCAAGCAGGGCCCTCCATTCCTTCACTCCTCCTCCCCCGTCCCAGCCTCCCCTCCCTTCCAGGAGCACGTGCTGGGAGCTCGCCCTGGGAGCTCGCCCTCTGTTGACCCTGGCTGTGACCCAGCACCCCGCTGTTCACGGATTCACAGGAGCACCTCCTGGAGCTGCCCACCAGGGGCCGGCCCCGCCCCCTCGAAGGAGGGGCGCCCCTCCCTCGAATCCTGGCACTGGCTGCGAGGTGCCCCTGCCAGCGTCGGCGGGCGCTTCTCACCAACCCCTCGGCCTTCTCCCCGGGGCCCCTCACACCCCGCCACCTAACACCTGCGCCTTAACACTCCCGCCCACCCGACGCCCGTCGTAGCCCCCTCTGCTCCCGCGTGTTAGATGCAGCCCCCGGACAGCGGCCCGCCCACGCGGGGCTCTGCGTTCACAGGAGTGTTAGCCGCTCTGCGCAGCGCCCGGCGCAGGCTCTTGAGGCGCAGGGCTACCTGACAGGCCAAACGTGGCGGGGGCGCCGCCCTGCCACTCCGGCTCCTTCCTGAGCTCCAGCACCGCGTTGGTGCCCTGGAGGAACCGGTCCGTGAGCGGGACCAGGCGGCGCAGGTTGCCTGTGAGCAGGGCTGCGTGGAACTCGTGCACCAGGGCCGTGTCTGCTGCGGAAGGCCCTTTGTCCATCCTCCCCAAGACCCGAAGCTTCCCTCTAACCGGCTCCGGCCACCTCTTCATGGTAGCATTGCTGACCCGGCAGTGTTCTTCAGGAGGGGACAGGTGTCTCATGGAGGGCGAGCTATTTCCATTGTCATTACCCCATTGTCGTCCAGCTGGGGCTCGGGGCTGGTGTATTTATAACTCCTGTGGGCTCCGGGGTGATAATGGTTACTGGATATGACCAGTGTCCCATGACCGCCGAGACACCAAAGTGCCCAGCCACCCCCTTGTGACTGTGCAGGGGTGGGCAGAGGTGTTCACAGCCGCAAGGAGACAAGTAACACAAGAAGGCATCAATCACACAAGCACGGACTGTTTCGCCTGCTCACGGCTGGGAACCCACTGCTGCCCAGGGCCGTGCAGACGTGACCTCCACAGCCAGACGCACCTGGACGTCTCTCCAACGGTTCTCTGCACAAGGGCAGACGCCCCAGAGTGGGCGGCCCTTCTCTCTCCTGCTTGGTGGGGTGTCGTCCTGCTGTATCCCTTCACTGTCTTTGCTGCTGTGACCACGGCGAGTGGACGTGCATCCTGAGGGCTGCGTCGGCTCCGAGGGTGTGTGGGAGAGGCCCAGCTGGAGGCCACGAGGGACACTCTGCACGAGGGTCCCCGGGGGGATGGAGGTCCCACAGGGCAGGCTAGGGATTCACAGAGGCATCCTCTGGGGCTCGTGGTGTCTGTGAATTCCAGTTACTGAGAATTGATCTCCAAATGCACACGCCTTGCTGCAGCTCAGAAATGCCACAATAAAAAAAAAAAGTGGTAAGAGCCCTGCATTAATAATTCACTTGCTACAGTTTAGTACAGGGCTTTCTTTTATAGTCTCAAAATTGGTGAGGTCACTTTTTCTTATAATACAGATAATGCACGATTCTCCCATCCTTTTTGCGATTCTTGTTTTTCTCCTCCTAGGAAGTTGGAAGGGGCCAGCGTAGCTATGTGACCTTTGCCGGGCCCATGCGTGTTACCATAAAAATGCATGTGACCAGAAGCTGGCGTGGGGCACAGGCCCAGGAGAGCGACGGGGACGCCGGCGGAGGTGTGCAGGACGGTGGCCCCCGCCCATCAGCGCCAGCCTCAGACCCGGGCCCCCGGGACCCTGTGCTACGTGGTGTTGAAATCAGGAGACACGGGAAAAAGGCTCGGTCCAGGAATCGGGCTCGTGGGCGGCGCCATCTCCGTCACAGCTGAACTCCTCCGGCTCCCTCCTCCTCCGCATGCCTCTGTGCAGGCCCTTCCGCGCCCAGGGCCGCCCGGGACTTGCCCCTCTTCTGACTAAGGCCTTGCAGCCGGAGGGGCCCTCTGTTGGGATCAGTGACCTGGCCTCTTCCACTGAGACCTTCTGCAACAAAGCGGGCACCCAGCGGAGTACCCTTGACCTTTCTGAGAAGGGGAAAAGGGCAAAGGGCGCTTTCATGCATGGATAACTTACTAAAGGTGTGCTTTCCCCTGTTACAGGCCGGACTCGCTGGGAGAAATGATTTGAGTGTGGGACGCCTTACATAGGGTCCGCAACACCTCGGTGGTGCCTTGGTCTGCGAATGCCGTCCCCTCCGCCCGGCCTCGTTTGCCCCTCGCCACCAGGCTGGGCCACTCATTCTCCCTCCTCATTCAGCTTAGCCACCCTGCCCCTCCGTGGCTTGTCCTGATGTCCGTCCTTATACCCTGTCCATGGCGCCCAGAGCGTGGCTGTCTCCTGCTGGTTATTTGTGCGTGCCTCCACTCGACCATGAGCTTCTGCGTCCTCAGCGCTGCGGGGTCCTGGGTGCCTGGCACCACGTTCCACATGCAGCAGGCAAGTCCTCACGCAGACGGTTGGAAGAACAACTAGACCCGTCTCTTTGAAATACGCTCAACTGCTTCTTACCTCCTCAGTGGTTCTGCCTCTTACTCTCTGTCAGCTGCTACTTTCTTCCCTTGGGGAAGAGCCCGCAGTTCGGCCGAGGCAGGGGCTCTGATGTCGGGGGTGGGGTTCCACCCGAGACCCAGGACCTCCTGCATGGCCCACTCTCCCCAGGTGGGAAGGGGCCTCGCTGAGTTTCGTAAGGCGGCCTTGCCCACTCTTTGCTCCACAAGGGCTCCCTGGAACCTCATTTCACGGGTTTTCATGTTTCCCTCCCTTGTGTCTGCAGCAGCCGCAGCCAGGACAGAGTCAGCGGCACCAACGGGAACAGCACGGAATTCTCCAAAGGCTCTGTGCCCGACACGCCGCGGGCACGGTGGACGACGTAGCGGTGTGGAGTGCACAGGCCGCGCCTGGGGGAGCAGACAGCCCTCATCGCACGTAAGAGGCAGGCGCGGGCGGAAAGCGAGGGACAGAAACGCCATGGAGGCCACCCGCAGCCAGTGTCCCCTGCGGCGAAGTCCCCTGCTCTTCCCTCCGAGGACATGCTCCACTCCCCACGGGAGCAGCACACGCTCTCCAGGTCTGTTGTGTCTCTGCGTGTCGCCCTCTGTCACGGGATCTGTCTGTGGTTAGTGGACACGTTCCTGAAGGACCGGTCCATACGAGCTGCGCCTGACCCAGCCTGCCCGGTGTGTCAGCCGTGGGTTGTTTTTAAAAGGGGCGGGGCACAGGGGAGATTCCAGAAACGAGACCATTCCACCTGTGTTCTTTGCTAAGTTTAGCTTCCCAAGCATCGTATTTGTCAACAGCGCCCTAGGTTTCCCAGCTGCCCCTCAGGGGGCGGGGAGAAGCCAGAAAGACCTGGTTCTCTGTAAAAGCTTTAGATATAGCTCATGGCAGACAGCACTGGTCCCGCATGTAGGACATGCAGATGACTTCGTGGTAAAGGCGTCTTTTTATTTTTAAAGCCTTACCGGAGGACATGCTTATTGATTTTAGAGAAAGGGGGAGGGAGGGAGAGAAACACTGATGTGAGAGAGAAACGTCGATCGGTTGCCTCTCGCACATGCGGCATTGCAATCCAGGCAGGTGCCCCGACTGGGAATCGAACCTGTGACCTTTCGGTTTCTGTATGGAGCGATGCCCCAACCAACTGAGCCACACTGGCCAGGGAGGTGTCTTATTTATTTATTTTCGAACAAGCACAGCTATATGCATGGTTACTGTGTTCAAAACAAAACAAAACAAACTAAAACCCACACAGCAACCCCCCTGCCCCATAAGGACCTGAAAACCAGACCACTCGGTCATCTCTTTGTTCCATAAACGTGTGTGGAATGTGACGTTGTAAGGTGTGCTTTTAGGATTCTGAGACAAAAAGTACAACAATCCTGCCCTCGAGGGTCGCAGAGGAAAAATCGGTGGCCAGAGGACCCCAAACACAGAGTTCTTTAGTCTTCCTTCTCGCCAGCCAGACGCTGTCCTTTCGTCACGGGTGACCCACGCCGGCCCGACCCAGCGCTCTGGGTCAGGCTCCTCCCTGGCACGCCGATCCCGCCCACCACACCTTGCTTGGGGCGAGCCATTATTTCCTCGTTTTTATCCTCTGCATCCTTCTGAGCTCAGTCAAAGCGAATGCCTAGCCTTTAAGAGGCAACTCAAATCTCATTTTCTCCGCCTACCTCAGTCCACATAAAGACACCACTTCTCCCAAGAGTGAATTTCTGTATGAAGTGGCCGAGCAACTGTGAAAATCGTTGAGAAATTGGGATGAAACGGAAGAAGGACCAGAAGACCAGAGGTTTCGTTTTCAATTAGGAAGAGAACTTGGTTCCCCAAAGTTTAAATGGACGTCAGCCCTGGGCAAGATCCCCGAGTGGCTTATGAAAAAGACGGAAAAATGGACTATGAAAAGTATTTAGAAAAGGGAGTGGACACTCGGGGCTCTGTGTTCCCTGGGAACAAGCCAGGGTGGACTGAAAGAACCTCCTTTTGTGGGTGGCTACTTCACGAATAGGCAGACAGGATATAGGCATCCGCGTGCATATTTTAACCTGCAACGGAAGGTCTCGTGAAAACCTTTTAGAGAAGATGGAAAAAATATGGGTCTTTCTTCAGGAAATTCTTGCTAAAAAACTCACACTGGAGAAATTATACCCAGGGTACCTGGAGGGCGGTATTTCAGACCTTAGCTGTAACATGGAATCACCTGGGGGCTTCAAAAGTGCTGGCTTTCCCCCACCTCCCACCCCGAGAGAACCTGGGGGGTGGGTCCAGCGTGCGGCCCGAGGCTCAGCACTGTCCGAGCCCCCCCGCACCTCGGCACACCGCCCGGGTGTGCAGAATCTGTCTGCGGGCCGATGCTGTAGACGACGTGTCATATATGATCCCAGGGAGTGGGTGGGAGGGTGGGGATCCCATTGATAGGGGACATAGAACAGGACACGGTCAAGGTCGCAAAAGTTCTCGAGAGGCCCGAGACAGGGGCTGGTTCCAGCAATGCCCCAGAACAGCACGAAACCCCAGGCATGTGGGACCCCATGGTCCTTGTGAATCAGGGGCTGGGGCTGCCGCCCACTGCTGGCCGCTGCCCTGTTTTCTGGCACCTGAGGTTTCTTTTCCTTGTTTTTCAGCCCTGAGAGGTTAGCTGTGCTCTGGATGGGACTAGGCGGCATAAATGCAGCAAATTATTTGACTTTATTTTAAAAGGTTCAAAGCACACTGGTGTACTCACCGGTGTTGGGTTAAGTCCCTTTACTCACTGGGACCCTTGGCATTGGGGAACCCCACGCTTTGCTTTCTCATGTCCCTCTTGGCCCATGCGTCTGCCCCGATGGTGCGTGTCCCGCCCCTCCCCATGCAGGGCAGTTAGCTCAATGATTTTTCTCGGTCGGCTTGTCTGCCTACTAGGACAACACCCCCGAGCGAGTCTGGCAGCTCCGCTGGGGACGCGAGGGGTCTACCACAGTCTGCACAGCTCGGCTCCACCTTCCCCGCGCACTCTCTGGTGCCACCACCAAAACCTTCCCCCTCACGCTGTCGGTGTGGCTCCGCCCCAGCCGTGTGGTTCCGCGCGTTCTCAGGCCCTGCCGGCTTCCTCTTCTCCTCCGGGGAGCTGGGCAAGGGGCTTCTCCTGAACAAACAGCGCCCATCTTGAAAGAGGGGGATTCCGACAAATATAATTTTCTCTAACTCAGTATGTTTAATGCTTTCAGTTCTTTAGACGCACTCTCAAATGGTGCGTATTGGAGGGAGGGACGTCCTTTGCTTAGTGGGCCCTGCAGTGCACTAAAGAAATGTAGTTTCTGTGGCCTCTCGCTGCGGAGCTTGGAGTGAACTAAGAAGACAGAGATCCGAGCGGCACGGGGCAGCGGCTTTTCTCTGGCCAGCCTGACCAGGCGGACAAGCCAACCCTCTCCCGTAACCAGCCAAGCAGTCCAGTGTGCTCGCATGTACTTTTGTAAAGAATATTTTTGGGACTTAAGTGAGAAGCATAACATTTTGTCTGTAAAAGACATAAAAACTGCTTCCCTACACTAAGCCTTGGTGAGCAGGTAGATAACAAGAGGGAGTTTTTGCTTTTGGGTCAAACGAGATGAAGGAAGTAAAATTCAGCTTGAAGTTTCCCAAATGATCTCATTTTGTGGCTGAGTGGCTCCTCACGGCCTCTCCAGGAAACGTCCACGTCTCGAGTCCGTGGCCTCCCACAAATGGTCCTGTCCAAACAGCAGTCACCTTTTTCACGTGCTGGCAAGGTCTTTGTGGCCTGCCATCGCCTGGGCGAATGGCCTTCTCTTCCGCAGATGCGTCTGAGGACGAGCTCCGGCAGGTGTCCGTGGAACAGCCACGCCCGGCTGCAGCGTGGGGCGGGGGCAGGCCGCTTCTCCACGTGGGTCACTTCGCACAGTCCCCGCCGTGAGCTACAGGCTGCAGGACGCCGGCCGTGTCCTTGTGTTCCCGCGGAAGGGCCATGTGGGGGCCCTGTCCTGGGCAGGCCACGCGGCCAACGTGCGGCTTCCTTCCGGGGTCAGGTGTC